>ML361787.1:0-132865 GCA_005239505.1 Nicotiana paniculata | reverse complement strand
TCGTGGGATCGACTTTGGGCTTAATACCCCAGATTTATATTTGCAACGCCCGCTTAGTCTTCTGCAAGACATAGTTGAGCGTGATCACCTGGTTTCAGCATCTCCCAGGGTTAGACTCACATCGTAGACAGGGAATTGCGTACATTGCTCATCTCGAACCAACACGCCACTTACCGCTATTTCGAACAGTGCTAAGTAGAAAATATAGCATTTCGTCTTCCTTTGTGGTGTAGAGCAAAGGCGGGCTTGAGAGATACCACTTTAACTTCTGCAAGGCGCGTTGGCACTCCGGAGTCCACTCAAAGTTGTTTTTCTTCTTTAGTAGGGAAAAAAGTGATGGATCCAATCTAACGACCTCGAGATGAATCAGCCTAACGCCACAATCCGCCCGGTCAGTCGCTGTACGGCCTTCACCTTGTTTACCATTGTGTTTTCTTTGATGGCCTTGATTTTGTCGGGGTTGATTTCATTCCCCCTTTTTGATACCATGAAGCCTAAAAATTTTCTCGAACCCACACCAAAGGCGCATTTCTCGGGGTTGAGCTTAGCTTCAAAGGATGTCGAAAGTTTCCTGCAAATGAGTCAAATGGTCCTCTGTGTACCGGGACTTAACCAGCATGTCATCAATGTAAAATTCCATGGATTGGCCTATTTGATGTTTGAACATCTTATTAACTAAGAGATGGTACGTAGCCCCTGCATTTTTTTGCTCGAAGGGCATTACATTATAGCAGTATATTCCATACTTCGTGATGAACGAAATGTTTTCCATATCCTCGGGGTTCATTTGAATTTTATTATACCCGGAGTAGGCATCGAGAAAGGTGAGGATCTCGTGACAAGTCATAGCATCAATCAAGCGATCAATGTTGGGCAATGTGAATGAATCTTTAGAGCATGCTTTATTTAAGTCCTTATAATGTACGCACATTCTTAACTTGTTTACTTTTTTGGGAACTACTACTACATTGGCCAAAGGATATTTTACTTCCCTGATGGACCCTATTTTGAGGAGTTTTGTTACCTCGTCTTTGACGAACGCATGCTTTACCTCGGACTGAGGCCTCCTTTTTTTCTTCACCACTTTGAACCTGGGGTTAACGCTTAGCCGATGGGTGGTTATTTCCAGCGGGATCCCTGTCATGTCTAAGTGGGACCAAGCAAAGCAATTAACATAGTTAACAAGAAATTGAATGAGTTCGTTCCTGAGTTCGGGGGTTAATCTCGTTCCTAGGTATACCTTTTGATCTGGAAGATATTCCATCAAATAGCTTGCTCTAGGTCCTCAACCATTGATTTTGGGGCGTCCGATTCTTCGGAGGCAACGAAGGTTTGAGGCGTGAGGAAGTAGTCTTCATCATCCTCAGGGACCCATTTATCGTCTGACTCTTCCGAGGTGGAGTGTATGGGTACCGACCCCAGGCCATGTACTGAGAACATTTTCTTTGCCGCGTGTTGCTCACCGTACTCCATTTTTACGCCATCTTTAGTTGGGAACTTCAACATCTGGTGGAGAGTTGATGGTAACGCCCTCATGATGTGTATCCATGGCCTTCCAAGCAGGGCGTTGTATCTCATGTTACCCTCGATGATATGAAACTTGGTATCTCGAACTGTACCAGACACATTGACTAGGAGGATGATTTCCCCCTTCATTGTTTCGCTCGTCATGTTAAACACACTGAGGGCTCTAGAATCAGGTGCGATTTGGTCGAGCAGCTCGAGCTGCTCCACTACCCCAAATCTGATTATATTGGACGAGCTACCTGGATCCACGAGGACAAGCTTAATTTGAATTCTATTGAAGAGAACAAAAATTACCAGTGCGTCATTATGTGGTTGGGACAAGTCTTCGATATCTTCTTTTCTGAACACAACAGTTCCTTTAAGCATACAACTTTGAGTTCGTTCTTTCGTGGTCATGGGCACTTTGGCCCATTTGAGCACGGGTTCTTGCGGGACATCAGTTTCTCCAATAATAACGTGAATGGCATACTGGGGTTCTTCTGGCCTATTCTTCTAGTTCGATTCTCTTTCTCGAAAATGGTTCTTGTCTCGATCCTCGAGAAATTGTCGAAGATGCCCTTTGTTGATCGACTGGGTGCTTCTTTTCAAGCGAGAGTTCTCCGTGCTTTGTGTCGGTCTTCTCCACATACACTTCAATATGTATAGGAGCTTATATTGATATGCACAACATTGTGTGAGCCTTCATCGACGGGTATTTTCACTGGTTCCCTCTCAGCGTTTTGCTGTGGTACACCGTCACCTGAAGTAGCTGCGATGTCTCTCCATGATCCTCATGACCGTTGTTTTCATGTACATTCACTGAGTTAGAAATTTTCTGACCTGAAAGTGAAGGTTCTTGGACAAGAAAAATTGTAAAGAATAACTTGAGTTTTTAGAAAACCAGCACTAAAACGATCACTATTATTTTTAGCCCCACGGTGGGCGCCAAACTGTTTACCTTGAAAATGGTAATTACAATTATATTTGTGTTTGTGGTTCTAAAAGTATGTGATCTATTTTAATACCAGTTGTTTTGGCAATAGTTTCTAAGTGAGAGGTAAGAAAATGAGATAAGAGCGAAGGACGGGGTCTCGGGCTTGGTCGAAATTGGCCTCGAGGTCGAGCTCAAGATCTTGACGGAGGGTGGTCGAAGAGGATACAACAGTATTGAAGGCCTCGAAGACGGCCTCGTTATGATCAATAACAAGTAATAAATCAAGAACAATAAATGAAAAGCAATAAATTAATGGCACAATTGTAAAAGATGTTTTGAGTTTAAAGAGAAGAGAATGTTCTTGTTCACGTATTGAATATCATGTGTGTTACAAAATAATTGGGGTCCCCTTTATGTAGGAGGTACAATCAAAACATAGTACATGTGAAATTATTACAAAGAAATGTAGCTGGTACAACTATTTAATGTCACGGTACGGACTTGTACTATTCTTGCAGACTTGGTAAGCTCTAACCACGTGCCTTTTGGAACTTTCTGATTTTTCACGATGGTCTTCGATCTTTTACCCTTCCTTGAGGTATTTTGATCCATCGGGATACGTCCTCGAGGAATGCACCTCGGGGTTGAACTTCAGATTCTGCTTCAATACATTCGAGATCGAGGCTCAAAACGCTGTAGAAGCCTCAAAATCGGCCTTCCCCGATTTTACCGTATACATGCACAGCGAGGCAGGGCCTGCCCGGGGGCACAAAGAAGATGCCACCGCTGGAGAGGACCTTATATGCGTCGGTTATTCTGTGGACATCATCACTCCTGGGGAGGACGATTCTGCATCGATGGCTCGAATTGGGGGGGCTTCCAAGGTTGCCAAACTTGATGGGCCTGAGACTTATAGCCTCGAGAGAGAGGTTCCACGAGAGGGAAGGAGCAAGAATGCTTCACCATCGTCTGTATTCCCCCTCGAAGGTACTTCAAGGGATGTTCGGGGTTAGGGGCCACCTAAATCAAGTGGAGTCTCGAGCGATCATATCCCCACTGAGAGCGGTTCAACTAGGGCCGATGAGACCAGGCCAGTAGACGCACGCTCAACTTTTGAGGAGGCTCATAGGCTCTGTTTCGTGGTGAGTTATGGTTGACTTTGTTGGTTTTTCATCTTTGTATTTTCATCTTTTGGGCTGAAGCTTCTTTTTCATAGGCTTTTGACAAGCTCAAGCCCGAGCTGATCCGCTGTGAGGCCAAGTTGCGGGAAGCTTTGGGCAAGGAGAAATCTCTCAGGATTCTTTGTGATAGGAAGAAAAAAGACTTGATATATCTTCGATCGGAGATGAATCAGAGTGGAGACTACGAAGGCAATCTCGAGCAAGAGGTAATCCTTGTTTTGAGGGAGTACATGCTTCTTTACCCGTCTTCGAAAACTAATGTTTTGGTGCTTCATTTGCAGAGAAAAACGGAGGCATTGGAACGTCTTCAGGGCAAATTCAGACATGTCAATTCCAAATGCAGTGCATTGAAGGCGCAAATAAGTGTTCATGATGCGAGCCAAAGGAATGCTTTGGCCAAGGCTTCTTCCCTCGAGGTTGAACTCCGCAATGCACGAGAAAGTAGCATGATTCAGACAGGCAGGATTGGCAAGCTCGAGACTGATCTTTTGAAGATGAAGGCCGAGGTTGTGGACGCTCGGGTTGAAGCTGAAGAAGTTTGAGCAAAGGCCGATAAGAAAGTGGCAGTTTACTTGAAAGATGCTGCAGATGCTCAGGATGAGCTGGGGGGAGCCTTTGTCAGAGAGAGAAGGAGCAATGAGTATGCCCGATGCAGATCTCTGAGGGCTTTGATCTCTTAAAGGTGATAAAGCAGGCCAAGGCAAATGAGGTGGACGCCAAGTTTTTCCTTTCTTCTGATGCCGATGCTCATATTTGAAGGTCGCCGAGGGAGCTGGTCCGAGGGACGTCGAGGGAGCTGGTCGCGAGAGTAGACTAAGATTTTCTTTCTTGTCCTTCGTATAAAACTCTTGTGGAAGCATTGTATTGTAAATAAATATTTGTAATATATATATATATATATATATATATATATAACATCCTTTGGTATGTCTTTCTTTTTGTTTTGAATTCTGATGCTTGTTGATAATTATCCCGATGATTAGAATTCGAAATGAAACCCTTGGGGTTATAAATTGGCCCTGAGGCTTTTTAGGCTGGCCCGTGGGCTCTTACGCATTAGGTCGGTATGACCTTTAACATGGCTGGCGCTTAGGCTCTTACGCATTGGGTCAGTACGACCTTTAGTGTAGCTGGCTCTTGGGCTCTTATGTATTGGGTTGGTATGACCTCTAATATGGTTAATAGTCTAGGGCCCAGTCCTCGAGTCGGGTTTCAACACGAGCTGATCGACCCTTAGGTTTTTTAAATTGGCCCTGAGGCTCTTTAGGTTGGTGCTTAGGTTCTTACGCATTCAGTCGGTACGACCTTTAGTGTAGCTGGCGCTTGGGCTCTTACACATTGGGTCTGTACGACCTATAATATTGCTATAGTTTTCCATCGTTAAAGATATTTTGATGTTTTTGTGTTCGTCTGACTCTTCGACGGATCGAAAGAACCTCGATTATGAGCTGTTGTGTGACGGTTAATGAGCACCTCGGGAGGTTTCGCTCGAAGGCTGATTGTTTTGAAGCCTTTTCATTGTTTGGAGCTGATATGATTGAAGCTCTTTTGCTTATGCCAAGGGTAGCCTGACTAACCGGTTCTTTTCGAAGTATTTTCAAAGTATTTGAAGGCATGTGATTTTATGGCAACGGTCGGATGTCTCCGAGTCGCGTTAGTTTGTCGGAGCCTTATGATCGTGGTCATTGTGTTGGTCGCAGCCTTTTAGTCCCCGAGTGAGGTAGCCTCGATATAGAGATATCGAGGGTATGTCTTTTTAGGGGTCTTACAATTTTAATATATAGCCTTGAATTTGGGGATTATGCCTTTATAAGGTCTTAAAAATTTGTACATGCCTTGCTTGAAGTCTTACAGAACTGTACATGCCTTGCTTGAGGTCTTATGAGCTCGAAGATGCCAGCCCCGAGGTCTTACGACTTCGAGTTTGATGTTGCCTCATTGAGGGATTATGCGTTTGGTGTTGCTGGCCCTGAGGTCTTATGGCTTCGAGTTTTCGATGTTGCCTCATTGAGGGCTTATGAGTTTAAACATGCCTCGTTGAGGTATTACATATTTGATGTTGCCTCATTGAGGGCATATAAATTTAAACATGCCTCGTTGAGGTCTTACAGATTTGTTGTTGCCTCATTGAGCGCTTACATTGTTGATATTGCCTCGCGGAGGGCTTTCATTGTTTATATTTCCTCGTGGAAGGCATATATTGTTGATATTGCCTCGTTGAGGGCTTATATTGTTGATATTGCCTCGTGGAGGGCTTATATTGTTGATATTGCCTCGTGGAGGGCATACATTGTTGATATTTCCTCGTGGAGGTCTTATAATGTTGATATTGCCTCGTGGAGGGCTTACATTGGTGCCTCATGGAGCGCTTATGAGCTCGAAGTTGCTGGCCGTGATGTCTTACAGCTTCGAATTTTTGATGTCAGTCCCAGAGTGTTCGGGAAATTTCTGGGCCTAGAGCCGTTTCTTGTGAAAATAGCAAATTTCTTTAAGGCGCGAAGTGTTTTAATGATAAAAGATTCTCCTTTGATTACTTGGTACAAGTATATATGTTTTCACCATTGATGGTTCGATTATTTTATGTGGACACGGTTCATTCAACCGTTTGGTCCTTTACATCATTCTCCTGTCGAGACCCTCTTTGGCATATTTTTATTTCTTCGAAGAGGTGGTCTCCCGAGAGAATGCCCCTCAGTATTTGAGGTTGATCGAAGAGAAGCCTTGAATACTTGATGAGTTCTTCTTAAGTATCATATAATTTTTTCCTCGTTAAAAACCTCATCGGTAAAACCCATTTGGGATAAAATCCGATATGAGGGGGAAAAAGCCTAACACATGCTTTAAAACCTAAGGCCTTCGAACTGGAGGGTGCTTCGACCCCTTTCAGTCGAACACCTGCGCATAGGTTAGTGTAAAATGTGAAGGAAAAAGGGAAAGTATTGTACCTTAATTGTGGTGGCGTTCAAGCATTGATATGGTTTAGTTATTCGTTCCGACGGTGTGGTACGGTCCTTTATACATTTGTTTGAGGATGTAGTTTGTGATTGCTACTCGGCTGCTTGCTTGTTCTTTAGCCCCTCTGATGTAGAGGGTATCGGTGCCGGTACCACATCGTGCACATTGAACATCTCTTTTGGTGCGTGCTGCTCTTTGTATACTGTGTTTACTCCATCCTTCATAGGAAACTTCATCATTTGATGAAGGTTTGATAGCACCGCCCTCATACTGTGGATCCATGGCCTTCCAAGCAAAGCATTTTATCTCATGTCACCTTTGATGACATGAAACTTGGTATCTTGAATTGTATCGGCCACGTTGACTGGGAGGATGATTTCCCCTTTCGTTGTCTCTCTCGCCATGTTGAATCCGTTGAGGACTCGAGAGGCGGGCATGATCTGGTTGAGCAATTCGAGTTTCTCTACCACCCTCGACCTAATTATGTTGGCCGAGCTACCTGGATCAAGGAGCACACGTTTAATTTGAAATTTATTCAAAAGAAAAGAAATTACCAGTGCGTCATTATGAGGTTGAGACAAGGTCTCGATGTCCTCTTCGCTGAAGGAAAGAGCATCTTCAGGTATGTAGCTCCGAGTTCTCTTTTCACTAGTGTTGGATACTTTTGTTTGCTTGAAAATGGGTCCCTGAGGGACGTCGACACCTCCAATAATCATGTGGATCACGTGATGTGGTTCTTCTATTTCATTTTTCATGTTGGCCTCTCTTTCCCGAAATTGGTTTTTAGCTCAGTCGCTAAGGAACTCTCGAAGTTGCCCTTTGCTAATTAGTCGGGCTACCTCTTCTCGAAGCTGTCTGCAATCCTCGGTCCTATGACCGTGAGCGCCGTGATATTTCCATATCATGTTAGGGTTCCTATGCAAAGGATCTGATAGTACGGGTCTTGGCCACCTGGTGTCTTTGATTTTACCTATGGCCGATACGATGTATGAAACATCAATGTTGAAGTTGTACTCGGATAGCCGGGGTGCTTCTACCGGCCCTGTGTGCCTGTCAAACCCTGCTTTGCTCACGATTCCCCGAGGATTCTGGCCTCGATCCATCCTTCGATCACTTCGAGGTATGTTGCACCTCAGGATATTTCTCCAATTTTCTATATACAGTTGATACCTTTCTTTCCTTGGGCTCAACTCTCTCTCTAGAAGCCTCGATTCCTTTGCTAAGAGCCTGCTGGGATACACTGAACCCGAGCGGGCTTCCAATTGGTCATCCTCGACTCTAATCTTTGACTGATACCTGTTGTGTACATTCGCCCAAACTATGGCGGGGTATTCGATTAAGTATTGCTCCAGCTGCTTTGAAGCTATCGAGCTTCGTTTATTTAAGCCCTATGCGAAGGCTTGCACTGCCCAATCATCGGAGACCGGTGGTAACTCCATTTGTCCCAATTGGAAGCGGGATACAAAATCCCTTAACATCTCTTTCTCTCTTTGTTTGATTATGAAAACGTCAGATTTCCTCGTAGCGACCTTGATGGCACCATCATGTGTCTTCACAAAAGAGTCTGCCATCATGGCAAACAAATCTATCGAGTTCGGGGGCAGGTTATGATACCACATCATGGCCCCTTTGGGCAGTGTTTCTCCAAATGTTTTCAATAAGATGGATTCAATCTTGTCATATTTTAAGTCGTTCCCTTTCACAGCACAGGTGTAAGAAATAGTGTGCTCATTGGGGTCCGAGGTCCCATTGTACTTTGAGAGATCGGGCATTCTGAATTTCTTCGGGATGGGCTTCAGAGCCGCACTTAATGGGAATGGCTTTTGCACGAACTTCTTAGAATCTACACCCTTCAGAATCGCGGGTGCACCCGGGATCTGACCGACCCTCGAGTTGTAGGTCTCCACCTTATTGTCGTTAGCTTCAATCTTCTTTTCGTCTGATTCAATCCTGTTTGTGAGGTCCTCGAGCATTTTCATAATAGCGGTCGTTTCTGGTAGTACTGTGCTTGGAGTTTTTTGATAGCTTTGTAGATGAGTAATAGCCACTTGTTGTGCTTGCAACATCTCAAAAATGACATGAAGGCTAACTTCTCTTTACTTTTGAGCTGGGGATCTCCGTGCTTCATGTTAGTCTCCTTCTCGCACACTTCCGTCTGTAAGAGAGCTTACATCGACATGTTGAGCATTGCACGAGCCTTCATCAATGAGGATTTGTTCTGGTTCCCCTTTAGAGTTTTGCGGTGGTACACCGGCGCCTGAAGTAGCTTCACTGTTCGCTTCATAATCCCCAGACTCTTTGTTTTCATGTGCATTTACTGAGTTAGACATTTTCTGACCTAAATTGAAGATTCTTGGACAAGAAAAAGTGTAAAGAATAACCTGTGTTTTCAGAAAACCAGCACTAAAACAATCACTATTATTTTTAGCACAACGGTGGGCGCCAAACTATTTACCGTTAAAATGGTAATTACAATTATATCTGATTTTGTGGTTCTAAAAATATGTGATTTATTTTGAAACTAGTTGTTTAGGAAATAGATGCTAAGTGAGAGTTAAGAAAAATGAGATATGAGCAAAGGATAATGGAATTGTGCAAACCGAGCAGTTATGAGATGGGGTCTCGAGCTAGTCGAAATAGGGCTCGAGGTCGAGCTCGAGAGCTTGACAGAGGGCGGTTGAGGAAGATATAACTGTATTGAGGGCCTCGAAGATGGCCTCTTTATGATCAATAATGAGAAATAAGTGAAGAACAATAAATAAACACAACAAATGAAAGCAATAAATCAATAGAGCAATTGTAGAGAATGTTTGAGTTAGAGAGCAGAGAATGTTGTTGTTTTTGAATTGAATATCATGTATGTTACAAAATGGCAAGGGTCCCCTTAATATAAGAGGGTGAATCCCAACATAATACATGTGTAATTATTATAAATAAATGCAGCATGTACAAAATTTAATGTCACGGTACGGACATGTACTATTCTTGAAGATTTGGTTAGTTTTAACCCCGTGCTTTTTGGGAATTTCCCATTTTTTCTTGATGGTCACGATTTACACCGCCCCGAGGTCGAGCGTGGAGAATCCTTGATATGCTTCCTCGGTACCGAACCTCGAACTGTACTTCGAGCCCTCCGAAGTCGGGATATGGAATGCCATAATGATCATAAAATCGGGCTCCATGATTTTAGCTGTATACAATCATCATCATATCGTACCCGGCCTCGAAAATGACTCGGTAAAAACATACCCGGCCATTATAAGTCTCGGTAGAATTGCACCCTGCCACGTGGAGCTCGGTAAACCCAACTGATCAGGGGTTGCAAAAAAGGTGTCGTACCCGGCTGACGATAGCGCGACTTGGTAACGTAAAATAGATACTATATATAATGCATGCTGGACTCATGGAATCACGCTCTAAACCTTTCGGAGTGACGTAAGGTAGTTGCACCTTCGATTAACACTATGGACATCATAACATCAATATGAACTTCAATAGGATTCAAGGATCATACATACTTTCTTAGAATAACTTTGTAAGGAAAGAACAACATGGACAACCTCAGTTGCTAGGAGTATATTCACTATGAAATAGCATATAACTTACGTTTGTTTCACTTTAGATCATGCCAATAGAATAAAAGAAATCTTTAACATACCTTAAAAAAGTTGAGTCCTTAATACCTTCCAAGAAACTCTTCAAACAATTTAACTCAATCTATCATAGCATAAGGATATTCAAAATCAGTGTTGAGTAAAGGCTAAGTCTGTAACTTAATTTAGTAGCTCGTTTACGTAAATTTGGGCAGCATCTCCCGTGTAACAAAGCCCTTATGCAATACCATATACCAACAATACCAAGAAAAAAATAATAAAAACATGTATGCATTATTTCCCAACCTTATCACCACCACAATATATCACAAAACAGCCCACACACCCTAATCTCTTCATACATTAAACGACAACAAAAGTAGTGTCAAACAACCTAAAAATGTAATGACGAATGAACATACAATAAGTCCATAATTATGTGGTGTTTCTCCACACATTTTATCCTTCAAAACTCCATAAAACATCAGCAAAATAGACATCCCAAAAGAAACACGAAACAACCCACAAAAACACTCCACTACAAATCGAATAACTCGAACTCACGGCTTCCGATCACTGTCCCGTGAGTTCTAACTATTAGGAAATGAATTTATCAACCTTCCTTCATATTTAAAGCTTAAATACATAAATTAGATGTTTTCTTAAATATGACGTACCTTCCAAAACTCAAACTATAAAGAAAAAGATTGACGATATAGCGATACTTACATTGTAGGGATCGTTCTAGTGTTATCGCTTCTTGATTTCGTACACCGGATGTTAATCCTATTTGAAACCGTTGAAGAGAGCTTAATATAGGTTTTTATGATGTTCTATGGTCTGGATCTATGTAAAAGTGAAGATATAGACGAGCTAAAACCAATATATAAACTTTTAAAAAGTCAAAGAGGTGCTAGCTTGGCACCCTCGCATTGGCCCATATTGCGACACTTCTATCCTTTTATCCGGATGTCGTATGAATGATTGGTTAAGAGCGTTGAAAACTACAGTTTAAGACCTTCAATTTGGTATATGATTTGTTCCGATAGGACCTTATATAACACATGAAATTTATTGCTCAAAAAGCTTTAGTGACACACCTACTTGTCACTTATGATGTCTGCGCAGTCTCGCAAAACTATAAATATCACTCTACTCCCATGCCGTATCGATGAACGGTTTAATTAGTTAGAAAATAGAATCATAGATCTTCAATTTTTTAGGGATATAATCCCGAAATTCTATTTACATTGTAAGAAATGCTCAGATATATTTAACCTAATTTTCAACACATTTATGGATGTATCTGGTGATGACATTTTCCAACTTTTGTTCCACAAATCGCTTGAGTTTAAAACATAACACATGAATATTATAATACTAAAATAAATCATAACATAATCTCTTTATAATGTTAAGCACCCTAGTGTCAGCCCAAAAGTACATCTTATAACATTCCAACTTGTAGACTTTTGTCGATACTTATTTTCTTTAATTGGTTTAGCTTTTATGCCTTCCCACCCTCTTGGTACTTGTAGTCAATGATATTAAATATTTTAACCTACAAGTTAACATGATTAACTTACTTTTGTTCTTTCAGAGATGATCTCATCTTAGAGCTAACGTCAATTGACTTACGACGTACGTTAACATACGAATCTATGTGGTGTAACATCATTCCCCCCTTTGGAATATTCATCCTCGAATGTTGACTGGTGCACTGATAGCTCTTATGGATGGTTTTAATACTTCCCTTTCCATCTAGTGAACTATTTTGTGAATAAATCCAAAGGCCAAGGAATCACCCCCCCCCCTCATGTATCTTTCTCACACCATGACTTGTGGCCACAATCCTATCAATCTCGTAGCTGTTGCTACCTTCTATCATGCAGCCTGTACCATAGATTTCCTTATGTTTTTCTGGAACATCAAGTGAGACATCACATCGTCTCTAACTCTTTTTTTATTCTCATTCCTAGGCCTCTCGATACCTAGAAACCACAGGCTGCAAGATATGTTACTAACAACGCCGCTATCATTCCTGGATACTGAATCCTCACGCTTGTATCCTTCTATCCGAAGTACGGACTATTCACAACTTTCTGCATTTGAGAATCTCGTACGTTGTTCACTTTTACCTTACTTACCTTAAAATCTCGTATCACCTCTTCTATTTCTTTCATGACCTCCCTTCCACAAAGGTACAATTTACATCCACAACTTGAAGCTCTATTATAATACTTGCACCTCTGGTGCATACACAATCCGGTGGGAGCTTCGTACTGACTTCTTATGAGGCTGTTACTTTTCTAACTGGTTTTATCGTAGAGTTGTTATAGAATATGAATACTATACTATCTCTCTTGTATCTCTGATATTTAAGAGTGATCCTGCAATGTTCTCAATCATGAGGTCTATAATTTTCTTAGTCCAATAATATGTCTCCTGATTATCTTAGTTGATGTAACTCTTTAGTTTCCTTTCTCTCTGATCAGCCTTTATGTAGGCTTAAGCTATCTTCCGACCTGCGGCTCATGGTATTAGTTATTACTTTTGCCTTTCACGGAAGCTATGGAATATCTGTGATACCATAATTAACCCTTTGTCTGTATGATTGTCAACATATATGATGCATGGATAATATTCCGAAATCTAAGTGCGTTCATAACGTAAATAACTCTGAATCATTGGTCAAATAATTCATTTTGTTCCTTCTCAGCTTTCCTTAAACCTAAGCTATTACTTTTTTTGGTCTTTATGCCCTTTGTTGCGTACATACTTGGCTTGTCTTGGCGTTCACGAATACAAGAATCATATGTAACCCATATGATGTTGAATATCACTTTCTTCCTATTTAATAGTCACGATAGATGCCACTTTCTTAGGTAGTGCATACAATGTTGTAGTGAGACTGTTATTACATGACCATTTCTTCTTCAAGTTACTATGCTTAGGTTGAAGCCTTCTTCCTTGTTTCCTCAGCTAGTCTTTCATTGTAGTACTTAGGTAGGATCCTCCGACTTTTGTAAGGCTTCGAGCTCATTATATCGCATACTCAACGTAATTTGTGATGTCCTTCCTCGCCTATAACTTTCCATAGTCACTTACCTTCACGCCCTTGTACTTATAGGGTTGCTTCCGAACTAAATTTTTGATTGTCTTCCCAGTGGCACTCTATTTTATTTCCATAGTAATCATACAGTACCTTTAACTATCCCAACTCCTATCTGAATATATGTCAAGTATTACAACAATTACTGCGAGGTTGAATTCACTATATTGGGTTTTACCATGTTTATCTTGCATGATCTGCTGATTTGTCTGCAACCTCTGGTATAGCCATAACTAGGCTCTTCCTGAATGACCTATTAACCAATCGTTGGCCCCTTCCCCTATCAATATTTTGCGTAATATGTTTTTGGGTTATTTACTTTGTCTTAACTTACCTCTCGCAATGGCTCCTTATTTATCAATAACATCCCGGGTCGTAACCATTACTTCCTGTCCTTGACATCGTGCTTGCTTAATGTTCTAGAATCGTAGCATATGCGTAGGAGTTGAATAAGTGCAATCTCATCCCTTCTCATTTATATCATATTCTTCCTTTACCATTCCATAGTTTCTAGAACCACTTAATTCTGACTTAATGCCACATCACTCCATACTCCCCCTTTAGGGGAGTACTAATATTTAGTGCTACGATGAGCTACCTATAGATGTTTTACCTCTTCCTCTTTGGCATCTTCTCACATAATCGATGACCCTTACTCGCCTTGCAAAAATCCTTCTGTACCAAAGATAACAAAATTCCTTACCCGCGAAGGTGACACATAGTGTAACATGCATATATAGTCCCTTAAGCTTAACTTTAGCTTTAAGGAAGCATCTTCCTGAATGACCACCCTGAATTTCTCATGAATCTTGTTCTGTTGTCCATTCTATTATTTCCAGAACATAATATAAAATTCTCATGATGCCGACCATTATCAAATCACTCAGTCCCTAATTCATGTTTAGTTTATCTTGTTCACCAGCTCATACTGATTTCTATTACTCCGGGGTCTAACTTTTCCTTTTGGCAATCACGTTAGAGTCACAGACTTATTTCTCGAAATAAGGATCTTACTTTATGACCTAAGCTCTTTTATATCCTTAAGGCATGTTAGCTCTCGTCTTTTCCTTCCCTTGACTATATATTCGATAATACTGCCATTTTTTTAATCTACCGTTGTCATCCACAAATCACATCTTACTCATAATGCTTTATTAACTCTCTTCTTATTTTCATGCTAACATTTATGTCTATCACTTTATTCTGAAAAGTCCAACAAGACATTATTTTTCTTTTAGCTCCCCTTGCTCCATCCACAGGCTTCTCAGATTGCCTAACATTCTCTCTCTACTGGGGATGAATGCCACACTAAGGTAATATTTATTCTTTTTAGGATTCCAGTGCATGTCTTTGAACATTCTAGTATTCATTTCTAGATGTACTATTCTAGGGCGCACCATCTAGGTGTCTCACAAAGAGATCTGTTAGAGCATTTGCAATATCCTTCGGAAATGTTAACTAACGCAAACAATCCATCCAACATTTTGGGTTACTTTAACCCTAACTAGATCCTGATATCCCGTCCTTCTCTTAATTGTATCTGATGGTTCCTATGTCACATAACTGAGACGGGTGTGGCCAATTTTACATACCTCTGTTACAATGAAGGTAATTCAAAATTCTTATATTTCTCTGCTTGAATCCTAAATACTGATAATCTTCATTAACTGGGCCGCCCCGTACCCTTCTTCATTTTGGTTCTTTTACTTGTTTAAACTTGTATCTATCTTCTGAATCTCTCATTTCCTTTCACCATAGAGGTGGATAGATATTATTTGCCTTAAGGCTCCTTATCAAAAGGCTTACCCGTCTTGGTACACACATGATCTACTGAAAACCTTAAATTTACTCATCATCAGCATCATGAAAAATTGAGTTCCTCTGACTTAACTTTTTCACAACCACATGCAATCTCTTACCAACCGTCTTTCTAGATGTAGGCATCATTTTATTATGAATAAGATATAATTTAGGAAATTGAGTTCTCACGACTAAGTTCTACCACACGATCTAGAGTAAGAAGAAAGACTGACAGTCCTAAATGCTCTGTAGCCTCCTGCTTACAAGTGTGGTGCACAACACACCCATAAACAATACTCTACTAGACACGACTTGTAGAGATCCATAGGATAGAACTACTCTGATACTACTTTTGTCATGACCCAAACCGGAGGGCTGCGATGGGAACCCGGTACTTTACTCAACCGAGTACCAACGTAACATATCTTTATATTGTACTATCATGGGTAAATGTGAAAAAAGGGTCATCATGACATAACCTAAATAAAACATAAGGAAATTCTATACATAGAACGACCGAACATGAGATAGAGACTTATATATGTGACATACGAGCCCATAAGGCTGACACGATCATTTGTAAACTCAAAACATAGGCCGGCAAGGTCGTACAAGTATCCATATACCTGACATCTTTCTACAAGCCTCTAAGAGTACATAAACATCATAAAGGTCGGGACAAGTCCCTGCCATACCAATCAATACATGTCCAAATCAAATTGACAAAATAGGCAACTCCGGAGAAATTGGAGTGCACCAACACCTTCCGCTGAGCTTATAGCCTATTAGGAGAACTCTCAACCTAACTATCAGGATCTACGGGCATGAAACGCAACTTACCCAGGCAAAATGGACGTTAGTACGAACAAAGTACTGAGTATGTAAGGTTGACAAGCATAAATAAGAACAGTAATGTAAAGAGAGATATACGAGATACAACATATAGCATTTGAGTGCCTCTGAGAGATAGTGACATGAAATGCGTGATACATATATATATACATAGTATTTTAAAAATATCTGCCTTTGTGGGCATCATCATCATATCGTACCCGGTCACGTGGAGCTTGGTAAACCTAACTGAATCAGTGGTTGCACAATAGGTGCCATACCCGACCGACTATTGCGCGGCTCGGTAAAGTAAAATAGATATATATATAATTCATGCTGGACTCATGGAATCACTCTCTAAATCTTTCGGAGTGACGTAAGGTAGTTTCACCTTAGATTAACATTATGGACATCATAATATCAATATGAACTTCACTAGGATTCAAGGATCATACATACTTTTCTAGAATAACTTTGTAAGGAAAGAACAACATGGACAACCTTAGTTGTTAGGAGTAAATTCATTATGAAATAGCGTATCGTTTACGTTCGTTTCACTTTAGATCATGCCAAAAGAATGAAGGAAGATTCTTAGCATACCTTAACCAAGTTTAGTCCTTAATAACTTCCAAGAAACAATTCAAACAAGTCAACTCAATCTATCATAGCATAAGGAGATTCAAAGTCAGTGTTGATCAAAGGCTAAGTCTGTAATTTAAGCTAGTAGCTCGTTTACGTAAATTTGGGTAGCATCTCCCCAGTAAAAAGGCCCTCCTCCAATACCATATACCAAAAAAACCAAGAAAAAAACAATAACAACATTTATGCATTATTTTCCATCCTTATCTCCACCACAATATATCACAAAACAGCCCACATACACTAATCACTTCATACAGAAAACGATAACAGAAGTAGTGTCAAACAACCTAAAAATGTAACAACGAATGATCAGCCAACCATTCCATAATTATCTGGTGTTTATCCCCACCTTTTATCCTCCAAAAATCCATAAAGCATCAGCAATATAGAAAGCCCAAAAGAAACACGAAACAACCCACAAAAACAGTCCACTACAAATTGAATAACTCGAACTCACGGCTTCCGATCACTGTCCCGTGAGTTCTAACTATTAGAAAATGAATTTATCAACCTTCCTTGATATTTAAAGCTTAAATAAAGAAATTAGAAATTTTCTTAACTATGAATTACCTTCCAAAACTCAAACTACAAAGGAAAAGAGAGGCGATATAGTGATACTTACATCGTAGGGATCGTTCTAGTGTTATCGCTTCTTAATTTCGTAAACCGGATGTTAATACTATTTGAAACACTTAAGGAGATCTTACGATAGGTTTTTATGGTGTTCTATGGTCGGTCTCTATGTAAAAGTGAAGATAGAGACGAGCTAAAATCAATATATAAACTTTTGAAAAGTTAAAGAGGTGCTAGCTTGTCACCCTCGCATTGGCCCATCTTCCGATGCTTATATCTTTTTATCCGGATGATGTATAAATGAATGGTTAAGAGAGTTGGAAACTACATTACAATACCTTCAATTTTGTATATAATATGTCCCAATAGTACCTCATATAACACACGAAATTTATTGCTCAAAAAGCTTTAGTGACACACCTACTTGTCACTTATGATGTCTGCGCAGTCTTGCAAAATTGCAAATATCTCTCTACTCCTATGTCGTATCGATGAACAGTTTAATGTGTTAGAAAATAGAATCGCAGATCTTCAATTTGGTAGGTAGATCATCCCGAATACAAATTACATTTGGAGAAATGCTCAGATATATTTGACCTAATTTTTAACACATTTATGAATGTAACAGGTGATGACCTTTTCAAACTTTTGTTCCACAACTCGCTTGACTTCAAAACATAACACATGAATATCATACCACTAAAATAAATCATAACATAATCTCTTTATGATGTTAAGCACCCTAGTTTCACCCCAAAATTACATGTTATAACATTCCAACTTGTCGACTTTAGTCGAAACTTTTTTTCTTCAATTGGTTTAGCTTCTAAGTCTTCCAACCCACTTGGTACTTGCAGTCCATGATATGAAATATTTGTAACCTCCTAGTTAACATAATTAACTTACAGAGATGATCTCATTTCAGAGCTTACGTCAATTGATTTACAACATACTTTCACATACAAAACTATGAGGTGTAACACATTTCCTTTATCAATTATCATTTCTGTTATCAGTTATCGGTTATCATTTCAGTTATTAACTATCAATTATTATTTAAACTTCAGTTTCAATAGTTCTCATTCCAGTTATCAAATATCATTTCTTAGTTATCACTTTAGTTTCAGTTTCAACATTTATAATTCTTTCTTTCAGTTGCTTTACATGCCCGTGCAATTCAAACGTAATGACGTCCCTTTTGCCCGGGACCTGCATCTCACGATGCATGTAATGATTTACAGGTTGACGATTTAGAGCGCTATTTTTCTCGTACTAGCTATTTGGTGACCCCCAGTTCTTTCGGGGCATTATCATCAGCTTACAGTCTTTAGTATTTTTTTAGACAGTTATGACTTTTTTTCATTACTTCATTAGAGCCTTCATTGAGTAGAGTAACAGTTAGATAGAGTCACAAGCTTTTCATGTAAAGCAATGTTGACTAAATATATGTTTCATACTTGTATTAATGTTTCCGCAATTTGATTTATATCATTCAGGCTTTCAGAATATCAACATGTGTTAGTTTATCTTCCGAATTTGGTACATTATAATATCACATGCTGATTCAATCATCCAGTTGGTTCTCTCGATCAATGTATTCAGGCACCGAGTGTCGTGTTACGTCCAGGCCCAGGTTCAGGGTGTGACAAAGCATGGTATCATAACACTAGGTTCAAGAGTCCGAGGGAGTCTATGAAACGTGTCCAGTGGAGTTTCCTTTATATGTGCGTGTCATCCACTCATATAAACGATTAACTACTGCTGATACTCAATTTTCCCTCATTTTTTAAAAATGTATATATATATATATATACTTTCAGAATAACATATTAGCATCATCATTTAGTTTATAAACCTATACAAGCATTTTTCATAATTTTCCATGGTTTTTAGAAGCTCTAAATTAATATCTTTCTGCATTTTATTATATAAATATCCAATAATTATCCTTCAAATTATTTTTATGATGATTTAATCATCCAAATTTATTATTTACACCAACATGTATGTTTTATAATATTTTACTTCATTTCTCTACAATTGCATATGCATTTTTAGGCTAGTTGCACATTTTTGCAATAATAGCCTATATTCACGTACAATTACATTACTTGTGCCAAAATGACTTTTTATATTTTTATAATGTTAAATTATTATTTCAAATCATTTTAGTGCACAAATAATATTTTTTTGTTATTTATTAATTATTTTTATTAATATTTTTGATAAATATTGGATATTTAAAAACTAACCCCAATTTCGGACCAAATAAATGGCCCAAAACCCTCAAAATCCTAGCCCAAACCATAATAACCCAACCCCTTAAACCCGGTCGATGCCTCATCTCCATGACCCGCCTGTTCCAACTTTTAATCTTGGCCGTTGATTTCTGAAGATCAACGACCCTTATCCATCCCTCCCTTTTAATTATACCATCAACCCAAACCCTAACCATTCCGATCTATTCCACCCCCCTCACACACTCAAAACCCCCCTTGTTCTTCAACTAAACCCTAACCATTGCCCCCCTAAAACCTTCTCCTAATCCCACAAAATATGGGATTCAACTACCATTTCTTGCCATATCTGACCCCATTTTGGTAATGGTTGTTCTCTTATGGTATTGGTTAGGTTCTTGCCTAAACATGGCAAGACGATCTCTTCCAAAATAGAACATGGTTCAAATCTCTGAATTTGAGTATTATTTTGTCTATATGTGTCCTATGCTACTGTGTGAGTCCGATTTCTGTTTATATTCTATTGATTTCCGTTTTCCCTAAAAACTAGGGTTTATAGATCTCTCTTAAATTGATTTTCAGACCGATTTGCATGTTTATTTACCTTATTTGTTGATTAATTTACTCTGTTTCATTGTTTGTTGCTCGATTTTTACTACTATATAAACCTTTCCCCCATTCCTATTTTCTGACCTTACTTCGGTGTGAGCACTGCCCTGGGTTTATTGAAACCCTTGGGAACTTGACGCATCTGAGATTCTGGGTCATATTACTGTTCTTTTCTTGTTTTTTCTACCTATTGAGCAATAATTGGTTAGTTCTGAACCTTCACAATGTTCATTCTCTTATGTTCTAATTAACATATCCATGTTTCTGAAATTGTATGACTTAATGTATTTTCTCGACTCTCTTTATGTGTGATTCTGTTATGATATAAACCTCTCTAGAATTAACTCACCCCTAAACTGTTAGTCCTAAAAATGTATTTGTGTTTAACTTAGATAATTTGGGCAGTCTGGAGTTTGTTTAGCTTCATGTATCGATAATTGAGTGTTTACATTGGCTATATGGCCTCATTTTTTTTCCTGCCTTGTTCGGAATTTCTATAATGATTGACTTATATATTTAGTATGCCCTAATATATATTGAAACCCTCACTCTAGTTGTAATTTGCTCATATGACTATGTTTGTCACTTAATATGTTCTTGCCTTGCTCAGTTTTTTACCCCTAGCAACTAGGTGGAACCATTCAGACTAGTTTCTTAAATTGTGTACCTTATAATGCCTAATTCTTCTTGCCTCACTTGAGTTCATGCACCCTCTGTGTTGATATGTTCATTATGTGACCACTTTTTAATGTATGTGCACTCTTCCAAACTCTATTACTTTACTACTATTTTCATTGGTTTCTTCCCTATTCTAAACCTATAATTCTTGGTCGGCAGAAAGCCAAGGCCACTAAAGCTATCACTGCTAACCTCCCTAGTGCGAGCACTGCTCGGGGTCCACTTTGAGACCCTTGTGAACTCTGACACACTAGGGTCTGAGGTTCTTGGCCATTCTTTCCTGACTACTCAATTATGCTTTGTCTCTACCTACTGAATATGCCAATTGACTTATGAAAATGACTGTTTCCTGGATCCTTTGATCAAACTATGGCTGTTGGGTTTGGTCAGAGTTCTCTTATGGCTCCTGGGCTATGTTGAAATATGTGTGAAGACAAAGTTGAAGGCCTGGCAAGGCTAGGTACTTTTGGGCCTGTCTTGGGCCTACTATAGTTACTAGTACCACTTTGTAATTTTATTCATTATTGGACATCTAATAATTCTGTAAGACAATTGGGGTATTAGTGAAAATGGGTCTATTCTAATGTTTCATGAAAGCGTAGAAATCCTGCCTATAAGATCTGAATATTTAATTTTGCTCAACATGCTCTATTTCTATGTGTTTTTTTAGAAATCCCGCCTATAGGATCTGAATGTTTAAATTTGCTCAACATGCTCTATTTTTAGATAACATACCTATAGGGCATGAATATTTCACCTGTTCACATGTTCCATTCCCACACATTGTTATATGCCTATTATGTTTCAACCTAGTGATTATTTTTTCAAATTGCTTTACGATAGACATCATGCCTATAGGATCACGTTGAGTAATAAATACATGTTCTTCATAATATTCGGGTAGATATCATGCCTATAGGACTATAATCGAATTAGTTATTGTTACTGTTATTCCCATCATATTGCTCGCCTAGAAAGCATGCCTATAGGAATGAAAAAGATAAAAACCAGTTTTAATTGCCAATTTATTAGAAATCCTACCTATAGGATCATGTTGCTCATCTAGAAAGTATGATGATTAAATAAATGCCAGAAATTTTGAACGGTCAAACTGTTTCACTGCCTTATTTCGCAAAAAATTTAGAGATTATGCCTATAGGATTTGTAGTACTTGTGATCTACAAATACGTTGTTTTAAGACAACAACACTCCCTGTATGTATAAAATTAAGAATCACATAGAAGCCATGACTATAGGATTTAAGGATTCTATATCGTATTAAGTCTGAGATTTGTCAACTGCCTTATATGTAAAATCTGTTTGCGTGCACTTGTTGCTTACATGTGGAGGACAACTTGAGCCATTTAGTGCCCTTACGTGCAGTCCTACATGTTTTGAATGTAGCTTAGATTTATAATCTTGAGCAGCCTAAGTTAAGTCTAGAACCACCAAAAATAGAGGTCAAAATGCCTCTTAGGCCATAGGCATGGGACATGTACTTCATGCATAAGGCATGATTTAGAATCAACTAGTGCGCTTTAAGTAAATAACTCAAAGATAGTAATCGAGTAATAGGAGATGATAGTCTGTGCCCGTTGAGTTATACGATTAACACCCCATCTCGAGGTAGTTACAAAGTATTATTTACGTTGCACGGGGTGATCCTTTAGTCTAAAAAACATAAGACCCCCTTGTATATTTGACAACGTGTTTTTTTATCTTTGCATAAAGAATGCTCCACATCATATTCCACTCGTGCCTAATTAATACTATAGCGGCACTTGATGAGTGTCTGTGCTCTTCCTATATCACCCTTTAAATTTAGAAAGGCTTATTTGCGGTAAAACTAGTCGACCAGCGGTGCAGTCGATGGTTCCGTTCCTTTCCCTCTCAAGTTGTACGCTTGAGGGTACTGATCTAGACTCTTCTAGAAACCCCCACTCTAATATTAACTGTGCATGCATAAAGTCCAAACCTAGTACATGTTAGAATGCTATTCACGTGATAACCCACTAAGACAAACTTTGTCCAAAGTCCGCCGGGATCTCCATAATCCCAATAGACACAATCACGATCTGTGCATTATTCGGAGAAAACATGCCAATATGTTGATCATTAATGTGCAAATAGTCAAATTAGAAAGGGGAAAGGGCTAACTTTATTTGTTTTGTAGAAATGAGGCACGAAGTCCCCAGGTCCGGCATGGTTCAAAATATCCCACCTTTGCTACTGGATTGGTGGAAAAATATTTTGCCAAGTGACAAAAACCATGTAAAAAGATTCCTCGGGAATTTACCATCTTTATTAGACATTCAGCCAAACAATGCACTAATTGAGGCAGCCACCATGTTTTAGGATGAGAAGAGAGCCGTCTTCCATTTTGGCGTCATAGAAATGACTCCGCTTTTAGAAGAAATAGGAGGCTTCGTCGCACACCCATGGGATAGCTCTGGTTTGTTGGTACTGGAAAACTGCACTTCTTGAGGTTTCATGAAAATGATGGGTTTCAAGATAAATGATGGGTTACTCTATCTGATGAAGTCTTATATACCATTTGAGTTCCTTTATGAGCATTACGGCCACATCAAGTCGTATCGCCTTTACCATGACGAGCTCACCATTACTTCTTTGGGTTGGACACACCGCCGGGTCTTTCTATTCATTGTCTGTTTTCTAGGGATGCTAATATATCCAATGAAGGGAGAAAGTATCCACACTCACCTAGCTATGGTCGCCATGACTTTAATGGAGGTAATTGAGGGGAAAAATTACACCATTCTCCCTGTGATTGTGGCTGTGATGTACAGGGCTTCAGATCGTAGCAAGAAAGGGTATGGGCACTTCGAGGGTTGCAATCTGTTGCTGCAAGTATGTTTGTTAGAACACCTTCAGAGAGGTGAATACCGTCAAGAACTTCCGCGACGACCACAGAATGACCACATAGACTATCACCATCCGAAAAAATGACTTTTATCCCAAACATGTTGGCAAACCAGGAAATACTGTGAGCTGGGTACATTTCTTCGGCAATTTGATTGATGAAAATGTGAATTGGATGTTCGAATGCTTCTATAGCAGCGAGTTCATCATTAGGTCAAGAGAGGCTCCTCATCTACTGCTAATCAGATTGAGAGGAATTTATCCTTATGCTCCTATAAGGGTTTTGAGGCAAGCTGGGAGAAAGAAGGTTATACCCCGATTTTCCAACATGGTTCAGTACAAAGAAGACTTCAAGGGGAACACCACTCCATTCAAGTTCGAGGCACAACATATGTGGCATCAAAAGATCATTGTGGAGAAAGATACCATCGAGCCATATCAGTGTCATGCCAACCATGTGTAATTCTATCCATCATGCTTGGTAGATGATATAGATGGAGATGTCAAGCCAGATGTCAACCCTG
Source organism: Nicotiana paniculata (assembly GCA_005239505.1). Lineage (NCBI taxonomy): Eukaryota > Viridiplantae > Streptophyta > Magnoliopsida > Solanales > Solanaceae > Nicotiana > Nicotiana paniculata. The sequence continues at coordinate 108,810 of ML361787.1, read as the reverse complement.
AGTTCAAACGGGCTATATTGAACCTTCTATAACGTAGAGAAATCATTAGCTCTCTTGTTTTTTATAGGATTAATCTCGAGGACTTATCCATTCTCGTCAACTTCTTACTCGCCCTTTCTCATCTTTACTTCTGTCATAAAATTTGTCGCTTTACTATATTTTATCTTGCGACCTCTACGTATCTATTTATACTATTCTCAACCTTTCTTCAACTTGTTTGAACCATAGATTCCCTTAATTTATTCAGGAATATAAAGCGAGACATCACATCATCTCTAACTCTTCTTTACTCTCTGGCTAGATTTGTCGATACCTAGAAACCATAGGCTGGAAGATATTCCACTGACGATGTTGCTATCATTACTAGATGTTGAATCCCCACGCTTCTAGCCTTCTATCCGAAGTATGGACTATTCTCAATATTCTTCTTTTGAGAATATCGTACGTTGTTCACCTTTACCTTACTTACCTTAAAGTCTCACATCATATCTTCTATCTCTTTCATGATCTCCCTTCCACATAGGTGTAATTCACATCAACGTCTTAAACTTCTATTAGAATATATTAACCTCTTTACACAATCTCGTGAGAGATTCATACTAACTTCTTATGAGGTTGGGACACTCCTAACTGGCTTTATCGTAGAGCCGTTATAGAATATGGCTACTGTACTATCTCTATTATACCTCTGATATTAATAGTGATTCTGCAATGTTCTCGATCATGATGTCTATAACTTTCTGGGTGCAATAAGCAGACTCCTAATTTACTTAGTTGATGTAACTTTTTAGTTTCCTCTCCCTTCTGATTAGCCTTTACGTAGTATTAAGCTATCTTCCGGTCTGTGGCTCATGGCATTGAGTTATTACTTCAGCCTTTCATGGCTCTATAGAATATTCATGATACCTTCATCTAATAATTCAATCCTTTTTCTATGACCTGGACTTAATTCTTTCTTTTAACTTATACCGGAGTCTTCTGCGGCTATATGATTGTCAAAATATATGCTGCATTGATAGTTCTCTGAAATCTTATGTGCGTTCGTAACATAACTAACTCTGGATCATTGATCGAATAATTCCTTTCATTCCATCTCAGCTTTCTTCCCCCTTGTTGGATGCATACTTAGCTTATCTTAGTTCCCAAACATGACGGAATTTTGTGAAATTTATATGGTCTCGAATATTACTTTTGGTTCATTTCCCGCTCATTAGCCACGATAGGTGCCACTTTCTCAAGAAGTGCATACAATGTTGTTGTGAGACTGTTTCTACTAGACCATTTCCTCATTTAGATCACTATGCTTAGGTTGAAGCCTTCTTTATTATATCCTCTAGTCTTTCGTTATGGTACTTAAGGACCTTCTTACACTTGTAAAGCTGCAAGCTTATTACATCGAATACTCGACAGAATTTTTGATGTCCTTCCTTGCCTATAATTACTTGTAATTACTTACTTCCACCCCCTTGTGCTTGTAGGGTTTCTTCTGAACTTGATATTTTGACTGACTTCCTAGTGGCACTCTCTTTTATCCCGTAACACTCATATGGTACCTTTAACTACCCTAAATCCTATCTTAATATTTCTCAATGATCACGATGTCATAAATGAGAGGCTGAATTAACTATATTGGGTTTTACTATGTTTATCTTACACGATCTGCTGACTCGTCTGTAACCTCATGTCTAGTCATGACTATGCTCTTCCTAAATCAACTACCAACAACTCGTTGGCCCATTCTCATATCAATATTCCACGTATTCTTTCTTGAGTTATTTCCTTTGTCTTAACTTATATTTTGCACTGGCTCCTTATTTATCAATAACATCCCTGGCAGGAACCCTTACTTCCTTTCCTTGACGTCGTGTTTGCATAATGTTCTAAAATCGTTGCATATCTGTAGGATTTGAATAAGGGAAATCTCATTGCTTTTTCATCATTTTTATCGCATTCTTGCTTTACCATTCCATAGCTACTAGAACCACTTAATTCTGACTTAATGCAACAATACTCCATATTACCCCCTTGAGGGGAGTACTAAGAGTTAGCGTTACGACAATTTACCTATAGATGTTTTACCTCTTAGTCTTTGGCGCCTTTTCGCATCATCGATGACCCTTCCTCGCCTTGCGGTAGTCCTTCTGTAACAAGAATAACAAAATTCCTTACTCACGAGGGTGACACTTTGTATGATTTGCACATACAGTCCCTTAAGCTTAACTTTGCTCACATTGCTCGCTTTAGAGAAGCGTCTTCCTGAATGACCATTCTCTGAATTTCTCATGACTCTTCTTTCGTTGTCCATTCCATTATCGCCGGAACAAAATCTGAAACTCTTATGATGCCGACTATTATCCAATCACTCGGTCCCTAATTCACATTTAGTTTATCTTGTTCACCAGCCCATACTGATTTCTATTATTCTGGGGTCTAACATTTCCTTTCGGTAGTTGCGTTGGAGTCACGAACTTATTTCTCTAAATGAGGATATTACTTTATGGCCTATACTCTTTTTTTGTCTCACGACCTGTCACCTCTCATCTTTTCCTTCACTTGACTATCAACTCTGTAATACTGTCATCTTTTTTATCTACCGTTGTCGTCCATGTATCACATCTTACTCATAATGCTTCATTAACTCTTTTCTTATTTCCCGCTACCTTGTTTGTCTATAACTTTATTCTGAAAACTTGAATAAGACATTCTTCTGGTTCTAGCTCCCCTTGCTCCATCCACCGGCTCTTCGGATTGCCTACCATTCTCTGTTTAGTAGGAACGGAAGCCAAGCTAAGGTAATATTATCCCTTCTAGGCTTCTAGTGCCTATCTTTGTAATTTTTAATTTTTTTTATCATTCTAGTATTCGTATGTAGATTTATTATTCTAGAGTTCACCATCTGGTTGTCTCACAAGGAGATTTTTTTAGCACATTTACAATAACCTTCAGAAATGTCAACTAACACAAAAAATCCATTCACCATTTTGGGTTAGTCAAACCCCAACCGGACCCTAATATACCGTCCTTCTCTTAAACTACACATGTTTGCCCCCATAGGGCATAACTGAGAAGAGTGTGGAAAATTACACATACCTCTATTACTGTTGAAGGAAACTCAAAATGCTTATATCTCCCTTCATGAGTGGTAAGTAATGATAATCTTCACTAGGTGATTACCTCGTACCCTTTTTCATCTTACTTCTTTTAATTGTTGAAACTTGAATTTGCCTTATGATTCTCTCGTCGCTTTTTTATCATATGGGTTGATAGATATTCATGCCATAAGACTCCTTTTCCAGAAGCTCACACGTCTTGGTACATACATGGTCTGTTGGAGACCTTACATTTACTCATCATAAGCATGATAAAAAATTGATTTCCTCTAACTCAACTCATCCACATCCGCATTCAATCCCTTACCAAACGTCTTTCTAGATGTAGGCATCATCCTATTATGAATAAGATAGAGCTTAGGAAACCAAGCTCTTACAATTGAGCTCTACCACGCGATCTAGAGTAAGAAGAAAGATTGACAGTCCTAAATTCCCAGTAGCCTCCTGCTTATAAGTGTGGTGCACGACACACCCATAAAGAAGACTCTACTAGGCACGACTTGTAGAATCCCTAGGATAGAATTGCTCTGATATCACTTTTGGCACAACCCAAACTGATGGGCCGCGACGGGCACCCAGTACCTTACTCAACCGAGTACCAACATAACGTATCTTTTTGTATCATACTATCATAAATATTTGATCCGGAGAGGCTACCGTGAAATAGGTAGAATACTACATATAGTACCAACTTATACATAAGTCATATGGGCCTCTAGGACAAAAATAACCACTCGTACACTGAATGTAGGCCGACAAAACCATACAATCTTTTACGTACATGACATCTGTCTACAAGCCTCTAAGGATACATAATTTTCATAAAGTTCGGGACAGAGCCCCACCATACCATACAATACACATCTAAATCATACTGACCAAACAAGCAACTCCGCAGCAAATCGAGTGCACCAACATCTTTCGCTGAACTGATCGCCTACTTGGAGGACTCTCGACCTGCCTATCAAAACCTGCGGGCATAAAATACAGCGTCCCCAGGCAAAAGGGACGTCAATACGAATAGTGTACCGAGTATGTTAGCTGATCATCTGACCAAGAATCCTGTAGAAGGAGAATACGAACCAGTGAAAACTTATTTTCCCGATGAAAAAATATCATTTGTAGGGGAAGATATTGCCGAAACCTATGAACGTTGGAGAATGTTCTTCAATGGGGCTGCAAATTTCAAAGGAGAGGGTATCAGAGCTATTTTGGTGTTAGAGAAAGGCTAGCATTACCCGGTATCAGTAAAACTCAGATTTCTGTGCACTAACAATATGGAAGAATATGAGGCTTGCATATTGGGGCTTAATTTTGACATTGACATTAATATCCAGGAATTGTTGGTACTTGGTGATTCAGGCCTTCTGGTACATAAGGTTCTAGGAGAGTGTGCTACAAAGAATACCAAAATATTACCACATTTATATCATGTGCAAGAATTGATGAAGAGATTCACAAATATAAAGTTAAAACATGTTCCCATATTCCAGAATGAGTTTGCATACGCATTGCCCACTCTGTCTTCCATGATACAAAACCCAGACAAAAATTTCATCGACCTCATTGCAGTAAGGATCCATAATCGGCCAACTTATTTCGCTCATGTTGAAGAAGAAACAGATGGGAATCAGCGGTTCCATCATATCAAGGAATACTTGGCAAAAGGAGAGTACCCGAGCATGAAAATCATACTTAGAAATGCACACTCCGAAGATTATCCAACCATTTATTTCAAAGTGGTTGGATTCTGTACAGAAGGACTCCCGACCTAGGATTGTTACGGTGTGTTGACGCCAAGGAAGCTTCCCAACTGCTCGAAGAGATACATGTTGGAACTTGCAGACCACACATGAACGGTTTCATTTTAGCCAGGAAGATATTGACAGCATGATATTTTTGGATGACTATGGAAACAGAGTACATCATGTATGTCCAAAATTGTCATCAATGTCAAATACATGCAGATATGATGCGGGTGCCACCAAATAAACTCAATGCAACAAGTTCACCTTGGCCTTTTCCCGCTTAGGGAATGGATGCCATCGGTACGATCAAACCTGCTGCTTCAAACGGGCACATGTTCATTTTAATGTCCATAGAGTACTTCAAAAAATGGGTTGGGGCTGCATCTTACAAAGCTGTAACTAAGAAAATCATCGCAGATTTTGTCAGGGGTCGTATTGTTTATCGATTTGGGGAGCCAGAATCCATCATCACCGACAATGCCGCCAACCTCAATAGTGATATAATGAAAACTATGTGTGAAACCTTCAAAATCAAGCATAAGAATTCCACAGCATAGAACCCTCAAATGAATGGAGTCGTGGAGGCCGCAAACAAGAATATCGAGAAAATATTGAGAAAGATGGTAGACAACCACAAGCAATGTCACGAGAAGTTACCATTTACCTTATTGTGGTATTGTACCATAGTCCACACATCAACCAGAGAAACTCCTTACTTGCTGGTCTACGGTACTGAAGCTATCATTCCCGCGGAAGTCAAAATTCCATCCTTAAGAATTATACAAGAGGCTAAACTCAGTGATGCATAATGGATACAAAGTCGCTATGAAAAATTAGCCCACATTCACGGGAAAAGAATTAACGTAGTATGCCAAGACCAACTTTACTAGAATAGAATGTCCAGAGATTTCAACAAAAATGGTAGACCTATAAAGTTCACACAGGGCAATTGGTGCTGAAGCGTATCTTCCTGCATTAAGATGAAACCAAAGGGAAATTTTAAGCCAATTGGCAAGAGTCCTACATGGTTCATATAGTACTAACTGAAGGAGCGCTCATACTTGCAGAAATGGATTGAGAAATTTGGCCAAAGCATATCAATTCAGACGCAGTCAAAAGATACTATGATTAGATTGTTTACATTCCTTCATCTGATGTAACTGAACTCGCTTGACCTGATTCCTATTTAATAAGGGATATGTAGGCAGCCCTGTGTGTTCGGTCACAATTCAATAAAATCTTCATTTTCCACCATGGTTAGAAACTGGGGCAGAATTTCGAGGAGAACCCTCAGAATTCCAGAGCAAGTCCGGTCAACTTCGTCATGTGCAGAACGGTCAAAGGATCGCTTATTCAACTGGGGCAGAAATTTGAGGAGGACCCTGAAAATTCTAATGCCAAGAAGTTGCAATGTCTCTAATTTTGAGGAGGAAATGAATATTTCTCCTGTTCACATGTTCCATTCCCACTCCTTGTTATCTGCCTATTATGTTGCAAGCTAGTGATTATTTTTTCAAATTGCTTTACGATAGACATCATGCCTATAGGATCACGTTGATTAATAAACAACTACTCTTCATAATATTCGGGTAGATATCATGACTATAGGACTATAATCGAATTAACTACTGTTACTGTTGTTTTCATCGTATTTCTCTCTTAGAAAGCATGCATATAGGAATGAAAAGATTAAAACCAGTTTTACTTGCAAATTCTTAGAAATCTGTAACGACTCTGCCAGTCGTTCTGCGAGATTAGCCCCGTTTTGACCGTTTCTGCTTTATTATATGTTGCTTAGCCTATATATGTTGTGTTGGATCGGTTGGTTCGGGTTCGGAGTGGTCGTGGTGAGAATAGAGACACTTAGTCTTTTAAATTAGCTTAATAGTTGAAAGAGTCAACTGGGAGTTGACTTATTGGTAAACGACCTCAGAACGTGGATTTTATGGCTCGGATAGATTTGTTAGGTGATTTGGGACTTAGGAGTATGTTCGGAATGAAGTTCTGATGTCCGGTGAAGAATTAGGCTTGAATTGGTGAAAGTTCATTTTTGGCGATTTCTGGTCGACAGGGGAAAATAGGCTATCAGGGTCGGAATGGAATTCAAGAAGTTCGAGCAGGTTCGTAATGTCATTTTGGATATTTGCGCAAATTATAGTTCAATCAGATGTGTTTTGGTTGGTTTCGGCATCAACGGCGAAATTTAGAAGTTTCAAAGTTCATAGGCTTGAATTTGATGGGATTTTGGTGTTTTTGCGTTGCTTTTGGTGTTTCGAAGGCTCAACTAAATTTGAATGAGGTTTTGGTATGCTTAGTTGGGATCCCGAGGGGCTCGGGATTGATTTCAGATGGTTAACAGAGGTTTGGACTTCGGAAATTGCAGCAAAGCTGCTGCTGGTGCCACTTTACTGGTGCGGTCGCACCTAGGGATGGGGAGTCGCAGGAGCGGGCCTACAGAAGCGGAAAGGAATCCGCAGATGCGGAATTGTTTCACCTCACTGAGGGACCGCACCTGCGGAGACGCATGTGCGGAAAAGGAGTCGTAGGTGCGAGAATTGGACTCTCAGTGGAATTCCACAAATGCGCACCTGGGACCGCATGTGCGGATAAACTGGGAAGGAAGTATAAATAGGTGCCTCCCAAAAATTTTGGCATTTTTCTTCATTTTGCATGCGGGTTGAGCCTATTTGGGAGCAATTTGAAAGAGGATTTCGAGAGTCATCAGTGGAGGTAAGTTTCTCGGACGATAAACTTGTTTCTATGTTATTATGTGACGAATTAGGCTTGGAATTTGTAGATTAAATGGCATAAATTGGGGGTTTAGGCCTTGGGAAATTGAGACTTGTAATTAAGGAATTTAGGAGTTTTTGTGGTCGGATTTGATGCATTTTATATGTATAGAGTCGGGAAGGGATAAGGATTCTTGTGACACGATTTTCATCGAATTCTGAGACGTGGGCCCTGGACCCGGGTTTGGCCAATTTAGGGAATTGTGCCTAATTTTGATAGTTTTCGATTGGGGTTCATCTCCCTATCATATTTTGATGTTATTGATCTAATTTGTGTCAGACTCAGAGCATTTGGGAGCCAATTCGAGGGGCAAGAGCATTGCGGAGTAACTTTTGGGCTGTTTTGAGGTAGGTAACGATTGTAACTCTAAACTTGAGGGTATGAAACCTCAGTATTTTATATTGTTTTGGTAAATGAGGTGACACACATTCTAGGTCACGAGCGTGTGGGCGTCCACCGATAGGTATTGTGACTTGGTCCGTCCCGTAGCGACTATTAAGCCGCGTATTTGATTTGAATCCTTATGACATCCTGTGTGTTAGAAATTTATACTTGTTTATGGGCTGTGAGCCATGGTTTGGGGCCTTTTGCCGACTTATTTAGACACTCAGAGGTACTTTTACACTATTCTCACACTATCCCGATAGAACAATTGTGGACTTAGTCATGTTTTCTACTTGTTGTTATTTTCACTATTATCACACTATTTTGAAACTCTGAGAGGTATTTTGGGCTGTCCCGTGAGTTGAGATGAATTGCTTGAGTGTCTTGTAAGGATGACTAAGTGAGGCCGAGAGCAGAGCATGTAAGGATAGTTATGGATCAGGCTGCACACCGCAGAAATATATATTATCTATGGATCGGACTGCACGCCGCAGCAATATATGTTATATATGGATCGGGCTGCACGCCGCATCAATACAACTGTTGGATCGGGCTGCACGACGCAACAAATATAGCGCTTGGGCTATAGGAGCCCGTCTAGAGTCTATACACCCCTAGTGGGCGCAATCGACTATTATATGGATCGGGCTGCACGTCGTAGCAGTGTGTGTATATATATATATATATATATATATATATACGTGTGTGTATTGGATTGGGCTGCCCGCCGCGCGCAGTTGTGTGTATTCATGGTACTAGCTGAGTACGAGTGTTTAGTGTGAGCATGAGATACTGATAGTAGAGTCACGAGTGACTGAGAGGCTTGCCCGAGAGGATTTATTGTGGGTGGTACTGTGACTGAGGGGCTTATATTTTATGAAACTATTGTTTTCACTCTTCTTTACACTGAGCCTCTGATGATAATGTTGGACAAATGTTTTTATGCGACATTCTTAAATGGAAACTGGTGTTTTATGAAATATTCGAAATGTAGATTCCTGACTTGATTTATTCATTTTCACTATTACTCATTATATGGATTTACATGGTTTATAAATACTCGTCACTACACTCAAGTTTTTGTACTCACGTTAATCCCTGCACCCCTGTGTGCAGATCTATGTATAGGTCCATCTCACTAGTTGATTTTCAAACATTCTTGGAGTTTGTTCGAGGATCGAGGTAGCTGCTCAGTGTCCCTAGCTCACCTCATTTCCTTTCCTCAATTCATAATCTTTGTCTTTTGTACGACCGGCTTCGGATCTGGGGTCGTGAGATGTTGGTATCAGAGCCTAGGATACATATGACTCAACGGTCATGAGCAGGTTTGGTAGAGTCTTATGGATCGGTACGGAGACGTCTGTACTTATCTTCGAGAGGCTGCAGAACCCTTAGGAACAATCTCATTTTCTTGAATTCTGTCGTGCCATTTTTTTGATTCTAGAAATCTAAACATTTGTTGTTTTATGCTCTCACAGATGGTGAGGACTCGCGCTACCGATCAGGGTGATTAGCCACAAACTAGACCAGCGCGAGGTCGAGGCCACGGTCGAGGTCGTGGTAGAGGTAGGGTTTAGCCCGTGCAGCAGCCAAGGCAGTACCAGTTGATCCCCCTACTATTCAGGATCATGTTCCCGCCACAGATGATCCAACAGGACATGCTCAGGTACCGGCAGTGCCTATTGTTATTCCGGGTCTTCAAGAGACCTTGGCTCAGATCTTGATGTTGTGTACCACCCTTGTTCATGCAGTTTCCGCTCCTTCTGAGGCCGGGCGAGGCAGTCAGACTCCAATTGCCCGGACACCCAAGTAGGTTACTCAGGGCCATCAGACATCGGAGGTGGTTCCAGCCCGGCCGGTTGCTCCAGTTCAGGACTTCGTGGTTCCTGCTATGCCAGATGATGAGCAGCGTAGTCTGGAGAGGTTTAGTAGACTTCCTCCTCCGACATTTAGTGGTGCGGAGGGTGAGGATGCCCAGGTTTTTCTGGATAAGTGTCAGCGGATGCTTCGTACTGCTGGGATTCTGGAGACCACTGTGGTCTCGTTTGCTACTTTTCAGTTTTCTAGTGCTGCTTTTAGTTGGTGGGAGTCATTTGATAGGCGTAGGCCTGTTGGTTCAGCACCCCTCACCTGGGATCAGTTCTGCATTATCTTCTTGGGGAAGTATATACCCCTGCCTCACAGGGAGGAGCAGCGCAGGCATTTTGAGCAGCTGCGTCAGGGGGAGCTATCAGTGATGCAGTATGAGTTGCAGTTATCAGAGTTGGCTCTTCGTGCAACCGAGTTGGTCCCTACTGATAGGGAGAGGATTAGGAGGTTCGTGGATGGCCTCACTTATCAGCTCCGTCTTTTCATGACTCGGGAGAGATTATCAGGTGCTACCTTCGAGCGGGTTGTTGATATTGAGTCCGCCCAGCATATAGTGGTTTATCATCGGGACACTTTCCCCACAGTTCTCAGCCAGTCTGTTCTTCATTCGATGCGCTTCCATCCCATAGTGCGGCTCGAGCACCATTAGTTTAAGGTTCCTCTATGCATGGTTCTCTTAGTGGCCATTCTGATGCCAGGGGTTCCTTTCAGTCCCCATCTCCAGCTCCAGGGAGTTGTTACGAGTGTGGAGAGTTTGGGCATATGAGGAAGCAGTGTCCTCATCTTCTTATAGGCCCATCTCAGCTGAGGAGCCAGACTTCGACTTCAGCTCCAATTATTTCACCACCCACCCACGCAGCCAGGGGTAGTAGTCAGTCAGCTAGAGGCCGTCCTAGAGAGGGCGATCGAGCAGGTGGAGCAGGCCCATATGTATGCATTTCTGTTCAGGCCAGATGCTATGGCCTCCGATACAGTGATTGCAGGTATTGTCTCAGTCTGTCGATGAGATGCTTTGGCTTTATTTGACCCAGGTTCTACATATTCATATGTTTCATAATATTTTGCTCATTTTTTAGATATGTCCCGCGAGTCTTTAGTTATATCTGTTCATGTGTCGACTCCGGTGGGCGATACTATTATTGTGGATCGTGTGTATCAGTCGTGTGTGGTATCTATTGCGGGTCTAGAGGCCTGAGTAGACCTACTGTTACTCAGCATTGTCGATTTTGATGTGATATTGGTCATGGATTCGATATCTCTGTGTCATGTTGTCCTTGATTGTCACGCTAAGACCGTGACCTCAGCTATGCCAGGATGTCCGAGGGTTGAGTGGATAGGTTCTTCTGAGTGTGTGCCTAGTAAGGTGATTTCCTATCTGAAGGCCCAACGTATGTTTGAAAAGTGGTGTTTATCGTATCTGGCTTTTGTAAGGGATGTCAGTTTTGAGACTCCCGCTATTGATTCGGTTCCTGTGGTCCGTGACATTTTGGACGTGTTTCCTGTAGACTTGCCAGGCATGCCACCTGGCAGGGAAATTGATTTTGGTATTGACCTGGTGCCAGGCACTCAGCCTATTTCTGTTCCACCTTATTGTATGGCACCAGCGGAGCTGAAGGAATTAAAAGGATCAGCTTCAGGAACTCCTAGATAAGGGGTTCATTCGGCCTAGTGTGTCACCTTTGGGTGCACCGATGTTGTTTCAAAAGAAGAAGGATGGTTCTATGCGTATGTGTATTTATTATCGGTAGATGAGCAGGGTTACAATGAAGAACCGGTATCCCTTGCCTCATATAGATGACTTGTTTGATCAGTTGCAGGGTGCCAGGGTATTTTCCAAGATGACATGCGTTTCGGCTATCATCAGTTGAAGATTCGGGGGCCAGATATTCCGTAGACTGCTTTCAGTACTAGATATAGTCATTATGAGTTTCTGGTTATGTCATTCGGGCAGGCCACTGCCCCAACAACCTTTATGCACTTGATGCACAATGTATTCTTGCCTTATCTGGAGTCTTTCGTCATCGTGTTTATTGATGATATCTTGGTGTATTCCTAATGTCAGGAGGATCATAAGCAGCATTTGAGAGTTGTGCTTCAAACATTGAAGGAGAATAGATTGTATGCAAAATTTTTGAAGTGTGAGTTCTGGCTTGATTCAGTAGTGTTCTTGGGGCACGTGGTGTCCAGTGAGGGTATTCAGGTTGATCCAAAGAAGATAGAGGCGGTGCAGAGCTGGCGTAGACCGTCATCAGCTACCGAGATTCGCAGTTTACCTGGTTTGGCAGGATACTATCGCCGTTTCGTAGAGGGATTTTCATCTATTGCAGCACCTATGACCAGACTGACTCATAAGGGTGCTCAGTTCAGGTGAACTGAGGAGTATGAGGAGAGCTTTTAGAAGCTCAAGTCAGCTTTGACTACAGCTCCAGTGTTGGTTTTGCCTACGGGTTTAGGTTCCTATGCAGTTTACTGTGATGCCTCGAGAGTTGGCCTTGGAGAGGTTTTGATGCAGGACGGTAGGGTAATTTCCTACACGTCCAGACATCTGAAGGTCCACGCCTTGAAGGTTTGGTGTCCTTATTTGTATGGAGTGCATTGTGAGATTTTCACTGATCACTGTAGTTTGCAGCATCTGCTTAAGCAGAAGGATCTGAATTTACATCAGAGGAGATGGTTGGAGCTTCTCAAGGATTATGACCTCACTATTCTATATCATCCATGGAAGGCCAATGTAGTGGCCGATGCCCTGAGTCGCAGAGCGGGGAGTTAGGGGTGTCTAGCCTACCTTCCGGCAGTAGAGCGACCTTTAGCAATTGATGTTCAGGCTTTAGAGGGTCGGTTGGTGAGATTGGATCTCTCAGAGCAACCGGGGGTATTGGCTTGTGTAGCCTCCAGGTTTTCTCTTTATGATCAAATTAGAGCACACGAGTATGATTATCCACAGTTGCTCGTTCTTCAGGACATGCTCCGTCGCGGTGATGCCAAGGATGTGGTTATTGTGATGATGGGATCATAAGGATGCAGGGTTGTATTTGCGTTCCCAATGTGGATGGACTTGGATACTTGATTCTAGCTGAACCCGGGTGCATTGCTTCAGAGATTAGATATTCAGGAGTGGAAGTGGGAGAGGATCACCATGGAATTCATAGTTGGGCTTCAAGGGACTTCGAGGACGTTTGATGCTATATGGGTTATTGTGGATCAGCTGACCAAGTTAGCGCACTTCATTCCTATTGGTACTACTTATTCTTCGGAGCGGTTAGCTGAGATTTATATCAGGGAGATTGTCCAATTGCATTGGGTTCTAGTTTCTATTATTTCTAACAGAGGTACTCAGTTCACGTCTCAGTTTTGGAGGGCCTTGCAAAGGGAGTTAGGTACTCAGGTTGAGTTGAGCACAACGTTTCATCCTCAAACCGATAGGCAGTCAGAGCGTACTATTCAAATTTTGGAGGATATGTTGCGTGCCTGTGTCATTGATTTTGGGGGTTCATGGGACCAGATTCTGCCACTCGCGGAGTTTGCATATAATAATAGTTATCAGTCGAGTATCAAGATGGATCCGTATGAGGCTTTATATGGTAGGAGGTGCAGATCTCCAGTTGGTTAGTTTGAGTCGGGCGAGGCTAGGCTTTTGGGCACAGACTTGGTTCAGGATGCGTTGGGTAAGGTGAAGTTGATTCAGGGGCAGCTTCGCACGACGCAGTCTATGCAGAAGAGTTTTGCGGACCAGAAGGTCCGAGATGTGTCTTTCATGGTTGGGGAGAAGGTGCTGCTAAAGGTGTCACCCATGAAGGGTGTTCTAACGTTCAAGAAGAGGGGAAAGCTGAGTCCCCGGTTCATTGGGCCTTTTAAAGTGCTTCAAAGGATTGGGGAGGTGACTTATAGACTTTCCATGACTCCCAGCTTATCGAGTATTCATCAGGTGTTCCATGTTTCGATGCTCCGGAAGTATGTTGGTGACCAGACTCATGTTTTGGACTTCAACACGGTTTCGCTCGAGGGTGATATGTCATATGAGGTAGAGCCAATGGCTATTTGGGTCATCAGGTCAGAAAGCTGAGGTCTAAGAATATAGCTTCAGTGAAGGTTTAGTGGAGGAGGCAGCCAATGGAAGATGCCACCTAGGAGATCGAGTGGGAGATGTGGAGCAGATACCCTCACTTATTCAAGATTCCAGGTATGTTTCAAGACCCGTTCGAGGACGAACGTTTGTTTAAGAGGGGGAGGATGTAATGACTTGGCCAGTCATTTTGTGAGATTAGCCCGATTTTCCCCGTTTCTGCTTTATCATATGTTTCTTAGCCTATTTATGTTGTGTTGGGTCGGTTGGTTCGGGTTCAGAGTGGTCGTGGTGAGAACAGAGACACTTAGTCTCTTAAATTAGCTTAATAGTTGAAAAAGTCAACTGGGAGATAACTTATTGCTAAACAACCTCGGAACGTGGATTTTGTGGCTCGGATAGATTCTTAGGTGATTTGGGACTTAGGAGTGTGTTCAGAATGAAGTTCTTATGTCCGGTGAGGAATTAGGATTGAATTGGAGAAATTTAGTTTTTGGCGATTTTCGGTCGGCAGGGGAAAATAGACTATCGGGGTCGGAATGGAATTTCGGAAATTGGAGCAGGTTCAAAATGTCATTTTGGATATGTGCGCAAATTTTCAGGTCAATCGGATGTGTTTTTGTTGGTTTCGGCATCATTGGCGAAATTTAGAAGTTTCAAAGTTTATAGGCTTGAATTTGATGTGATTTTGGTGTTTTTGCATTGTTTTTGGTGTTTCAGAGGCTAGACTAAGTTTGACTAAGGTAATGGGATGTGTTGGTATGCTTGGTTGGGGTCTCGAGGGGCTCAGGATTGATTTTGGATGGTTAACGGAGATTTGGACTTAAGAAATTGCAGCGAAGCTGTTACTGGTGCGGCCGCACCTCCGGATGGAGAGCCGCAGGAGCGGGCCCACAGAAGACGAAAGGAATCCACAGATGCAAAATTTGGGCAGCTCAGTAGGGGAGCGCAGATGCAGACGAGGGACCGCACCTGCGGAGTCGCAGGTGCTGAAAAGGAGTCGCAGGTGCGAGATTTGGACTTTCGGTGGAATTCCACAGATGCGCACCTCGCACCGCATGTGCGAATTGACTGGGAAGGAAGTATAAATAGGTGTCTGTGCGAAATTTTGGCATTTTTCTTCATTTTGCATGCGGGTTGAGCCTATTTGGGAGCAATTTGAAGGAGGATTCCGAGAGTCATTAATGGAGGTATGTTTCTCGGACTATAAACTCATTTCTACGTTATTATATGACGAATTAGGCTTGGAATTTGTTGATTAAATGGCATAAATTGGGGGTTTAGGGCTTGGGAAATTGAGACTTGTAATTAAGGAATTTATGAGTTGTTTGTGGTCGGATTTTGATGCATATTATATGTGTAAACTCGGGAAGGGACAAGGATTCTTGTGACACAATTTTCATCGAATTTCGAGAAGTGGGCCCGGGGCTCGGGTTTGGCCAATTTCAGGAATTTTGCCTAATTTTGATAGTTTTCGATTGGGGTTCATCTCACTAGTATATTTTGATGTTATTGATCTTATTTTTGTTAGACTCGGAGCATTTGGGAGCCAATTTGAGGGGCAAGAGCATCGTGAAGTAGCTTTTGGGCTATTTTGAGATAAGTAACAATTGTAACTCTAAACTCGAGGGTATGAAACCCCGGTATATTATATTATTTTGTTAAATGAGGTGACGCACATGCTAGGTGACGAGCGTGTGGGTGTGCATCGATAGGGATTTTGACTTGGTTCATCCCGTAGCGACTATTAAGCCGCGTATTTGATTTGAAACCTTACGACATACTGTATTTTAGAAATTTATACTTGTTTATGGGATGTGAGCCATGAGTTGGGGCGTTGTGCCGACCTGTTTACACCCTCAGAGGTACTTTTAGAGTATTCTCACACTATCCTGATAGAACAATTCTGAACTCAGTCATGTTTTCTACTTGTTGTTATTTTAACTATTATACACTGTTTTGTAACTCTGAGAGGTATTTTGGGCTGAGTTCCGTGAGTTGAGATGAATTTCCCGAGTAGCTTGTGAGGATGAATAAGTGAGGCCAAGAGCTGAGCATGTGAGGATAGTTATGGATGGCTGCACGCTGCATCAATAAATATTATCTATGGATCGGGTTGCACGCCGTAGCAATACACGTTATATATGGATCAGGCTGCACGCCGCAGCAATACACCTATTGGATCGGGCTTCATGACGCAGTAAATATAGCGCTTGGGTTGTAGGAGCCCCTTCGGAGTCTTTACACCCCTAGTAGGCACAGTAGACTATTATATCGAGTTATCCGCCACAACAGTTGTGTGTATTCATGGTGCTTGCTGAGTATGAGTGTTTAGTGTGAGCATGAAATACTGATACTGGAGTCACGAGTGACTGAGAGGCTTGCCCGAGAGGCTTTATTGTGGGTGATATTGTGCCCGAGGGACTTAAATTTTTGAAACTACTGTTTTCACTCTTTTTTACACTGAGCCTATGATGATAATGTTGGACGAATGTTTTTATGCGAGATTTTTATATGGAAACTGGAGTTTTATGTAATATTCGGAATGTAGATTCCTGACTTGATTTATTCATTTCCACTGTTACTCATTATATGGATTTACATGATTTATAAATGCTCGTCACTAGTTTATAGTTACTTTGATTACTTACTGAGTTGGCGTACTCATGTTACTCCCTGCACCCATGTGTGCGGATCCAGGTACCGGACCATCTCACTAGTTGATTTTTGGACGTGCTTGGAGTTTGTTCGAGGATCGAGGTAGCTGCTCAGTGTCCCCAGCTCACCTCCTTTCCTTTCCTCAGTTCATAATTTTTGTCTTTTTGTACTTCAGACTTTGGTGGCAGCAAGTCACCTTATTGTACATTGTATTTATAGTCCTAGATGCTCCTGACAGTTGGCTCCAGGTTTTGGTGTAGAGTATAAATGGTTTATCTCATTTTGCTATTTTAATTTGCTAGTCTTGGAAGTTATGAAACATTATGATAGTCTGTAATGGTTTGCTAGTCTAGTTCCATGATAGGCGCCATCACGCCTGGCTTAGGATTTGGAGTCGTGACAAAATCCTGCCTATAGGATCCTGTTGCTCTCCTAGAAAGTATGTTGATTAAATCAATGCGGGAAATTTTGAACGATGAAACTGTTTCACTTCCTTATTTCGCAAACAATTTAGAGATTAAGCCTATAGGATTTGTAATACTTGCGATTTGCAAATTCGTTGTTTTACGAAAACAACACTGCCTGTATGTTTAAAATTGAGAACCACATAGAAGCCAAGACTATAGGATTAAGGACTTTATTTTGTATTAAGTCTGATATTTCTCAACTGCCTAATATGTAAAACATGTTTGCGTGAATTTGTTGCTTACATGTGGAGTCTAACTTGAGCCATTTAGTGACCTTATGTGCAGTCCTACATGTTTCGAATGTCGCTTAGAATTATCATTTTGAGCAGCCTAAGTTAAGTCTAGAACCAACTAAAATAGAGGTCCAAATGCCTCCTGGGCCACAGGCATGGGACGGGTAATGCACACATAAGGCACGATTTAGAATCAACTAGTGCGCTTTAGATAAAAAAAAACTCAAAGATAGTAATCGGGTAGCAAGAGATGATAGTATGTGCTTGATGAATAATACGAGTAACACCCCATCTCGAGGGAGTTACAAAGTATTATTTGTGTTGCACGGGGTGATCCTTTAGGCTAAAAAACGTAGGACCCCTCTCATCTTTCTTTGAATCAAGTGTTTGCATTACATAAAGTCTTTTATTAATAAATTTTCCCAAACTTCTTGCTTTCTTTGTCTTTGTTTATCTGACTAATTCATATAATTCGAGTCCAGCCAGTACCCACAGTTGTGGACCTCGAAGAGTGCCTAACACCTTCTTTGTCTTAGTAAACCCGAGTCATATGCATATAGGTTCCCTAACACACCTTAAACCCGTTAGGTGGCGACTCTCCTCTTTTAACACCTCCTTAAAAGAGTTGTCACATGTCGAAACCCGATTTCGCGAGAAAAAGGGGCCCAAAAACTACCATGACATTTAGGATTGTCTCATTTCTTTTTACTCTAGATCGTTCCATGAAGCTTAGAGAAATAGGTAATCTTCTCTTACTATCGAATCCATATGTATCGAATTCCCAAGCGACATGCAAGAAACACCCAAGGTCCCAGAGGATATGGTCGCCTATTGAAAGTAGAATACAATGGATAATGGTACATATTAGAGCACAACCTTATCAGGAAGTACAAAAGCATTTATCATGTTCTATGGTTATCAACTTACCTCAGTTACCAGTTATACAGTCTTCTAATTAGCAGGTTTATTGTTATTTAGTACACCATTATTCAATTAGTTAGTTACCAGATGTATAATTTTTTAGTGTATCCAAATTCTGGAGACTTGTGAGTATACAATGATGCCTATGGGTGCTAATAGAAAATGCAAGTAACAGTGATCATAGCAAAATCTTTGAATGTTTTTTGGCCCGGATTAAGACCCAAGACTCATCGGATGGTGCATAAAGTAATTTATCAGATGATGGTATACTCTGAAGGATACATTTGTGCATGGTACTGTATTTGTATGTTTTACCTCCCAGAACAACTTCATTTAATTCTTGGAAATAGAGCCACATGTTGGAAGATGATAGTTCAGATGTCAGACCCTATAGTGTAACAGGTTAAGAATTTACTTGCAGCGGGTATAAAATTGATAAATATAGTTTTGGACATACTAGATCCTAAGGGCAAAATAAATATGAGTTAGAAACATTTGTTATTACCGAAGATGTGTTTTACGTACGACTCATGGATTAGACTAAGAAATATGATGTATGAAATGAGAACCAAGAGCCGCCAATATTGAATTTTAGGGATTGATTTTAAGTTATTCAGATTTATTCATATTAGAACTAGAAAGTACCACATAGGTAAGTTACTATAAGAAGCGGCTATTATTGTGAGATAAAGGATATGCCATTTCCCCTTAGGTTATGTGACTACATGTTTACCCCGAACGTTTATAGTATGATATGATTTTGAAGTGTATAGAAATTTTGGGGTTAGATACTCCAATTTCTATTATGACAGATGAAATTTCCCTGAGTGTGATCCCTATACATAGTACAAAGGAAATATAGTGTGCAACCGTAGAATAGGGTCAGATGATGAGAAAAGTTAGGAATAACCTTACGCTTTACTTTTGTTGTTCAACCAAGAACAAAGAAACATGATTCTAGCATGTGGTTATTAAAACAATAGTAAGTCTTGAGTACATACAATGAATTAGCAATTCTAGTAGAGCTAGTAGAGGTGCAATTTGATTTACTTGGTTAGGTTTACACTAGTGAGTGGGTAACAGTTTGAAACACCGAATGCATGTTAGAACCCAAGTGTTAAAATCTAAACTCGAAGTAGAGTGATAGAGGAACAAAAATCAACTAGAAAGTAAGAGAGAAAACTACATGAGAATATCCTTTGAGAGTTATTGTAAAGGGGTTTCCCCAAGATTGTTAGTGTGAGCAAAGTTATATTATTAAGATTTTCCATGATAGTTGTGAATACATTATCTTTCCATTTATGTAAGTAATTTAGTTTTTACTAGTAAGAAAGACTTATCATAAGTAATTTGGAATATGAGTCATCATTGACGTAAAATGCAATGAATTGCAGAAAATAAGGAAAGTTGTTTGGATCGCAACAAAAGAAAAGGATCCACAAGTACAAGACCTTAACCTTTGGTCTAAGGGGTGATGAGTAAATTGTCAGTAAGTCTAGTTGGAGGTTTTAACCCCAAAAAGTTAGCATGGGATTCGAAAAAAAAAACCCAGTATGGGTAGTATAGCTCATGGTTGAGGTAGACAAGAGAATTCCGGTGAAAGACATTCACCGCCTTAGCACAGGTAGGAGTTCTGCTTTCGGACACTATAGATAGTGGAGTTGTTGTCCAGAACAGGACTTGCTCCTCCTTAGTAGCCGAAATGAAGGAAAAATAGTTTGATGAGCCCTACTTCTTGTAGCTAAAAGAGGGGATTCACATGCATAAGACGATGGCTTTTCAATAAGGGGGAGATGATGGTACCTTGAGGTACCAATATAGGTTGTGTTTTCCAACCATAGATGGACTTAGCGAGGGAGGAACATGTTAGAAGCCCATAATTCTAGGTATTTATCCTTCTAGGTTTCCCAAAGATGTATCATGATCTTTGTGAGATCTTATTGGTGGAACGACATGAAAAAGAACGTCTTAGACTTTGGCGAAGTGTCCAAATTTTCAACAAGTGATAGTCAAGACGCTCAAATCCTAGTGGTTTACTATAGAATATATGTATCCTTTAGTAGAGATGGTAAATATGGACCTTATAATAGGATTATCTCGCTTATTTGAAAATCATAGTTTGTATAGGCAAATGTGTAGATCGCCAATTGGTTGGTTCAAAATTGGCAAAGTAGAGTTATAGGGACCAGATTTTGGCAATCAGTCTATGAGAAAGTCAAGTTGATTAGAAAGACTTTTAAGACATCTCAGAGTTGCCAAAGGTCTTATTCCGACGTGTAGCATAAAGACGTAATGTTTCAAGTTAATGATTAGGTGTTTCTAAAATTTTCTCCTATGAAAGGTGTTATAAGATTTTGGAACAAAGGAAAGTTCAGTCCCAGATACATCGGGTTGTATAGGATCGTACAAAGGGTCGGGCAAGTAGCTTAGGAGTAAGAGTTTCCATCATAATTGGCGGTTGTACACCCACTATTTCACGTGTCATATTATAACATTCAAGTGTCAAATATTCAAATTTCATGTCACGATATTTATGTTTCCAGTATTCAGATCTCATGTTAGAACATTCAAGTCAGTTCAATACTCAAATACTCATGTCAGTCTAGTAGTGAGATATTCATTCCAGCTTAGTACTCAGATATATATGTCATTTCAGTGATCAGATATTCACATCAGTTCAGTACTCGAATATTCGTGCCAGTTCAGTATTCATATATCCGCGTTAGTGCAGAATTCATGCATCCATAACAGGTAAGTATTCATGTATATCTTTCATGTTATCTGTATTACGATGCCATATGAAGCTACTAACATTACGATCTGTTAGTTGGTACGTGTTTTGGAGGATCATAGAAGGTAGATATCCTTCTCATTTAGAACTTATATTATATATCCATGTCATTCAGTATCCAGTCAGCTTAGTGTTCAGTTAGTTCGGTAGCCATTAAGTTTAGTAGCTATTCAATTAAGTATCTCAGCACATTAGTAATCATGTATCCATTCTATTTAGTATGCATGTGTTCATGATATTACAATGTTTACATGTTTCAATCAATCCCATTTAAGGTCTAGAGGAAGACGTAGATACAATCATGAGAATCATTCAAGGACGAATGATCCGAATGGGGAGATAATCTAACACCCCGTAAATCCGAATTAGTTGTAGATGCGTTAAATGATTGTTAATGTGACTTTCTAGACATGTGAAGTCCTATCGGGATGAGTATGGGTAGAATCAGTTATTTTGGAATCCAGACCGATAGTGACGTGCATTAGATTCAATACAATCGACTAAGTTTATGGAACGTACCTCTTATAGCCTTAGTCAGTGCAAGGCCATAAAAACTCAGTGCCGTAAATAGTGCAAGGCCATAAAAACTCAGTTCCATAGACAGTGCAAAGCAATAAAGAATCAGTGCCACAGACAGCACAGAGCACTATCTAGGGCATCATCCTCAACGCCCCAGACAGTGCAAGGCACTGTAATTTTGGTGCATCTGATGGCCCCTTGCCTAATTATTTTAGCACCCCTGTCGATGCCTCATGCCAGCAAGGTTTACCCGAGCTATTTTTATTTTCCTCCTCAAATTTGGAACGTATTCACTTATTTAAAAGCCCTTCCTAGTTCCCCCACACCCCAAATACGAAAATCTATTCTAGAAAGGGAAGCTCTCAAGAACTTAACTTCCCCAATGTCCCTCCATCATCCAAAGTAAGTTCTAATGATGATTCTAAGTTAAGTTTTATTCTCCAACACCTTATTAACATGGGTAGATCCTTCCATTTACTGGATATTCGATGGAGACACCATAGCTATGAATTGATGAGTTTTGAGGGAATAGTAAATGAATTTGATAAAGAGAACCATATGAAGTATGTTAGGGTTTTGGATTGTTGACTTATGATTGTTGTAAACATTTGGGAGATGAGAAATGGTATTACTTACATCTATTTGGGATTGTAGGATTACCTAGAAGTAGTAGAATAAGAACTTGATGAAGAAAGGACCAATTACTAAGGGTTGTGAGGCTTTACGCCCAAATGGTGTTTGAAAGACTTCTAAGTGACTAAAACATGAGAATTAGTGCTAATAATGGTTCATCTTGATATATATTGACATAGATTATCATTGAAGGAGGCGACAAGCATTGTGATACGCTTAAAAGGGCCATCCTCAAGGTATGTGAGGCTAACTCTGTATGTTTGGGAATATTAATAATTCTCCCTACAATACGTTTCCTTTATGACGTTACTAATTGCCTTAGAAATATAGTTAAGCATAGTTCCTTGAATAGTTGCAGAACTTCTATTCTCTAGTTTCGTAACTCGCTCAGGACATTCATTCCTAACATTGTGATATTAGTGCGTATTCAATATAGACTTGGGTTTGATGTACCCATGTCTTAAACACTTGAATTTTCAGTGTGATTCAGTATTTTAGTACCATGTATTGCAGTATAATTCTCAGTTCCTAATTTTAAATCCCTGAATTTTGAAAACCTGTATTTGGGCCCGAGGCCGCATTTAATAGTTTATGCACCTTTGGGCCTGAGGCCGCAGTTTAATATTCAGATAAACAGGTTGTTCATCAATCAGAAGACGGAGTATTCATATCCTTACTTCCTTTGTTCAGTTCAGCATCAGTCATCATTTAAGTTATCTGTTATAAATTATTATTTAAGTTATTAGTTATCAACTATCATTCCAACTTGAATTTCAATAGTTATCATTCTAGTTATCAACTATCATTCCAGCTTCAATTTCAATAGTTATCATTCCAGTTATCAATTAGTTTCAATTTCAGCATTTATAATTCTTTCTTTTAGTTGCTCTACATACCAGTACAATCCAAATGTACTGACGTGAATCTCACGATACATGTAATGATTTATAGGTTGACGATTCAGAGCGCTAGGTTTCTCGTACCATCTATTTGGATATTCCCAGTTCTTTCGGGGCATTATCATTACTTTACAGGGTTTAGTATTTTTTTTAGACAGTCCGATTTTTTCAGTACTTCATTAGAGGCTTCATTGACTAGAGTAACAATTACACAGAGTCACAAGCTTTTCATGTTATGCAATTTTGACTACAAATATGTTTCAGAATTGTATTAATGTTTCGACACATGGATTTATATCATTCAGGATTTCAGCATATCAGCATGCGTTAGTTTATCTTCCACATTCAGTATGTTATGATATCAGTTTTTGATTCAGCCAGCCAGTTGGTTCGCTCAGTCACATGTAGTCAGACACCGAGTGTCGTTATACGTCCATGCCCAGGTTCAGGGCGTGACCGTAATATCCGACCGGGTACGGATATTTCAACCATCTGTTGGCTATGCTCACAATGTTGCTTCGGGCTCGATCGGAGCTAGGATCAGTTTTAGGATCACGACCTTGATATTCTCGAAGGCAGGTGTTGTGACCCCAGGTTCTAGACCGGTGGGCTTGGGGTCGATCTTCAGTCCTTTGTTTCAATGTTCTGAGCCTAACCTGCCACGTCGTATGTGAGCTCAAATTTGACTTTATACAAATATGAATCGAGCTAATCATTCACAGTAAGAAACATATCGTGTGGAGTTCTCAAAATCAAAACAAGGCAATAAGAGAATTATCAGGTCATATCCGGTCATAACTATACATATTCGTCGCCCTATCTACACGTCGTTCACATTGTACACATAATGAAATTAGATAAAATCCTACAAGGAAGTTTCCCCCACATAATGTTAGGCAAGATACTTACCTCAATAGACCTCAATCAGTACTCTAAGAAATCCTTCCTCTAAAATACACTTCCACTCGGCTCACATCTTATCCAAATTGAATTAATGACATCAAATAATGCAAGAGAAATCAATTTCAATTAATAAAGTTAAGATATTTACACAATTTCCCAAAAGGCAACAAAAGTCAACCCCGAGCCCATCCGGTCGAAACCCAAGTCGAAGGGTAGATCTTGACTACCCATAGACCCACAAGTTCACATATGGGCTTGGCTTTCAAATCTGAGTGCAACCCAACTCTCAAATCTTATTTTTTAAAAACATAGACAAAAATCCCCAAAATTTATCTTCAAATCTCATGATTTAGATGTTAAATCTCATAACTAATCATGTTATATAATCAAAATTGAGTTAAAATCACTTACCAAATGATTGAGTATGTAAATCTCTACCATAAAGTTGCCTCCTACAGAGTCTAGGTTTCAAAATGTGATAAAATGAGATTAAGTCCCGAAATACACAACATATAAACCAGCTGCAGATGTCCCATTTTCGACCTAGGGTTCGATAATGCGACCCTCCCAAATGCGGAAAATGGATCGCAAAAGCGACCATTGAGAAATTATAAAAATGTTTCAAAAGAGACAAAACATTCAAAAATGCAAACCCAAAAAACTTTGCAAAAGCGACATCGTGGTTGCAAATGCGATTCCCCACTACCCAGTTGCCCATCACAAAAGTGACTATGGCTTCAAAAAGGTGAAGACAACCCACACTGTCAGAGCTTGTTGGTCCCAAAACGCGCACGCAAGTATACGTGGTCGACAAGTAATATAGGATTGTAAGTCCAGATATCGTACCCACAGAGACTTGTGATTAAACCTAAACAATTAATATATTCAAGCGAACACTAAAGTATGAATATTTAACTGAAATTAATTTAGAATAGTAAACTATGAAACTAAAGAAACAAATGGGCGAAATTAGACACGAATTCAATAAGAGATGATATTCTAGAGCTATGGGTTAGCAAACAATACTGT
Source organism: Nicotiana paniculata (assembly GCA_005239505.1). NCBI lineage: Eukaryota > Viridiplantae > Streptophyta > Magnoliopsida > Solanales > Solanaceae > Nicotiana > Nicotiana paniculata. Next base: position 83,793 of record ML361787.1, on the reverse strand, counting down.
TGAGTTTTCCACTTAAATCGTCTAATTAATTTATATGATTTATTGATTGTCGAGGTTAATATTGCTCGTAGACTTCTCCCGAAGTACAACTCGCCTATTCAAGCTAACCTAACGCCTATATTCCTATGAAATTAGGTTTAACAAGAACGCATTAATAATTCCCGTATAATAACCGCAAATCCGCTCCCCTGAAAGGTTAAGATCTTTCACTACCCAACCTTATATGCAACCTAGAATTCCCTCTCCCGAGTTCAATCCTAGATTCGTAGATAGTATTCAATTGGTGATCAAGCAATCAAATAATTAAGCGCAAGATTGAATAAATAAACCAATATGATAAAATAATAAGAACAATTCAAGCTTCAAACTACAACGTTCATGTAGCACCCAAAACTCTAGAACTAATAAACTATGAAAGTAAAGGAAGAGAAGAGAAGAAAAACTAGGTAGAAGCCTCCTTCAAGCGTGGTGTGTGTTCCTCCACGTCCCTCCGTGAATATCCCCTCGAAGTTGTGTTTTTGGGCCTATTTATATGTTTGGGATAAACCCTAAACGTGTAGGAGACTTCTATTCAAAGCGGGAAACACTTAAAACCTTCAAAACTCGGAATTGACCGGGACAGGGACCCCAGGCGTTAAACCCCAAACGCCAAGCTATAGATGGGTAGGCCTGGAGTTTGGGCTCTAATGCCCCACTATAGCCAGGCTAGGCCTGGCGTTTGGGCTCTAACGCCCCACTATAGCCAGGCTAGGCCTGGCTTTAGGGGCCAAACGCCCGGTTAACGCCCGGGTGTTTCCTTTTCGACTCTTGACCGTATTTTTGACGTTTATGCATCCATTTAGCTCGGCTTCCATCTACAATTGACCTACACATGAAATAGACTCCATTATGCACATATAACGTGTATTTTTATCATTAAAGCACACAAAATGTAAGGTATATAATGCATAAAATCATGAATTCTAGCCACGCATCAATACCCCACACTTAGACTCTTGTTCGTCCTTGAGCAATATCCTTCAACACCTACACATTTCATTAACAAGGAGTATTTTACTTTTCAATCACACAAATTACCCCTTAACTATGATCGATACCGGCAATCAAGTATGACATACAAAATTTCACATTCTTCCCCTTCTTTAAACATGCCCAAGTATAACAATTTATTCAATAATACCAACAACCTAATTGCAACAACCCAACCTCAAGAGTCGACTTGCAACTACTAAGCCCTCTCAATTCAAGCACCTACCCAACAAGAAAATTACAATATTACCAATCGTTCATGAGATCATGTGCCCTCACCAACAACAAAAGAGTGAATATAACTAGTCCACACATTCAAATATGCTTTTGAACATTATTTAAGGACATCACACAATTGAAAAAATTCACTCACTCTCACAAAGAATTCATATGCATCCCATGGTCGTACCATAAGCTTGCCCGTAGTGTAGATCTCCACTAATTCAAGTTAGCCAAATCTATGATCAATTAGGACTTTCTAAGGTTGTAATGTAGGCTAAGGGACGAGTAGGATATATTTAGGAATAGTGACTAACCCTCCTAAGCACTTTAATACACTACTTTCACAAATCAACTCATATTTTTCTCAACTAATTCCCTTGCCACAATTCACATTTAACATACGCCTTTTTCAATTAAGCACTTCTATATTTTCACTAGCACAAATTAATAAAAATTTGGAGGTGTGTATCTTTTTGTACATACTTTTACGATCATTTTTTTTCTTTCTTTCCTGCACACACTTCATACATGAAAGTTCATTGGCTAGTGACTTTTGAATACAATTTTCAGTGCACTAACAGGCCTTTCCATGGCTCCACTCAAAAACTATTCCCCAATATCCCACCTTACTTCTTTTAGCGACTAAGTGCCTTAGGAGGAAAAGGTGCAAAAATCTCAATTTAAGAGTAAAATAGGGGTACAGCTTGTAATGTGGGTACCAAAGAAAAGGTCTAAAGGCTCAAAGGGGCTAGCAATGGAATTATGTATTTTTTATGTGACAAGCACATCCATGATCAAGCAAGAAAATGCCTACGTCATCTCCTAGACTAGCATAACCTACAATTTCTCTTTGATTAACACACGGGTAGGCCTGGCGTTTGGGCTCTAACGCCCCACTATAGCCAGGCTAGGCCTGGCGTTTGGGCTCTAATGCTCCACTATAGCCAGACTAGGCCTGGCTTTAGGGGCCAAACTCCCGGCTAACGCCCGGGTGATTCCTTTTCGACCCTTGAGAGTATTTTTGACGTTTATGCATCCATTTAGCTCGGCTTCCATCTCCAATTCACCTACACATGAAATAGACTCCATTATGCGCATATAACGTGTATTTTTATCATTAACGCACACAAAATGTAAGGTATATAATGCTTAAAACCATCAATTCTAGCCACGCATCAGAGCTCACAAATGCGATGCCCACCTCGTAAATGTGAGGTTTGCAAATGCGACAGGATCTCGCATTTGCGAGACCTGAAGCACCAAAAATGAACCAGACCTCCTGGAAAAGTCCAAATCACTGTGACACACGTCTGAAACATACCTGAGCCCCTGGGGCACCACACCAAACATTCACAGAAGTAATTAACAATATGCAAACTTGTTTGTGCTATCAAAACACCATGATAACATTCAAAACCATGAATCGGACACCAAAACACATGAAAAACACAGTAGGCTTCAAGAATTGCTACAAACAGAAACATGCGTCCGATTCTGATCAAATCAAGTCGGAATGACACTAAATTTTGCAGAAAAATTCGAAATAAAAAGGGACCTATTCCAAGTCCAGAAACCAAAATTCGCCCAATAGCCATAAAATTTAACCACGGTCAAACCTAGGAAAAATTCTAAACATTCATATTGCCAACTTTCACCAAAAAGTGATCAACCTAGGAACCTCCGAATCCAATTCCACGCATATTAGTATGTCCAATAAGCATACATACCTAAAATAAGAATCAAAACTCTGATCGAAGATCAAATACGCAAAAGTCAAACTTGGTCAACTCTTCAAACATAAAGCTTCTGAAATGAGATTCATTCTTCCAGATCAATCTCGAGTCGCTCAATAACCAAAAGCGACCATACAAACAAGTCACATCACATAACATGAAGCTTCTCAAGACTTAAAACAGTTAGCGGTACGCTAAAACCCAAAATAACCGGCCTGGTCGTTACATTCTCCGCCTCTTAAACAAATGTTCGTCCTTGAACGTAGCAAGAGTACTTCCAATGTCATCAAATCAATGTATAAACTTACCATACACATACACATGAGTGATCCCACATCACCCTACTCCTCATTTGCCCGACAACATCATCTTGACTGAAGATTATTGCTTCCACCCATATCGATAATCCTTAGAACAAAATTTCAACATCTAAACATCCTCCAAAGACCCGATTCTCATAAAAACACACTGTATCAAACTCAACCATCTACAAAAAATCATGCACACCTCCACAAGATATAACAACACGATGTGACACATCACCCATATTCCCATTGCAACAACTCTGACCACAATAGCTGCCCATTACAAAACTCGGTGCCGGTAAGTAACCTCATATCAAATAGAAACTTGTTACAAACCTTCAAGAGACTGATAATGATGTAAGAAACATATGAAAACTCTTAACAACTCGCTCTACTACAAAAGCACACCAAACGCCAACTAGGAACATGGATCGCAATCAAAACCCAACAAGAACAACTTTAAAATAACTAAAGATGAAAAGAGAAACACATGAGGGAACTATCCAGCCAATCCAATAATTACCACTCCCATTCAGTACCACACTATGAATCCATCCCATAAAGAAGAAGCAAAACACAGGCCAAAAGAACAAAAAATCTCATCCTAACATAACTCCACCGCGACAGATAGCCTGGTCCAAACATACATATCCATACGAAAACACGAGGATCCCATCCTCAACTCAAAATGACAAGTACAAAATACATAAAACCAATGAAAATCCTTTCACTAACTCAATTATGCAGAACAAAATCACAACACATAACAAACTTCCCATACCTGTAGAGCACCTAAATCCCAAGCCATGGAAAAACCATCCAGAAGTCACATCAAAACCTACCGTATTAGGTAACAGAAATTCCACCATAGTGTCATAACCGTTAGCAACCCAACCAAAGTAATAAACGTGACCCACAACAATAGAGCTCCTAATAGGTGTTGACACATAAATAGAGTACAAGAATCACGAAATGTAACATATATGATGCAAAATATATAATAGGACACGAATAAAATAAATCTGATTCATCTATATAACAAATAGGAACAATACCTGTAACGACATCATCTGGTGTCGCGGCCTCAGACCTGCCAAAGAATGAATAACAACGAGTCATGCCTCCCCTTCTAGGATGTCTTCTACCTGCCCGTCCCCCATCTCTAGCTGGCTGTGTATGTATAGTAGCAACTGGAGTGGAACCTATAGCATATGTACTCCGTTGTGGTACACCAACACGGAGTTTGGGACAATCTCTCACCATGTGCATGGTATCCTCACACTCAAGGGAACCTCTCCACTGACGTAGCTGTTGAATCTATCCAGAACGAGTGTTTAGGGGCCCATGTATAACTGAAGCACCACGTTAACCCTAAAGTGCAGACTGAAATTGCTGGACCACAATACCTCTACAATGATGTGCCCTTCCCCCAAAATAGGGATCAGTAGATCCTTCAGTCCACAAGGCTTCTTAGCCTCCCTATCCCTCTTAGAGATCTCCACAAGCTGATGGAATGAAGTATTAGTCTCCAACTCCCGTGCCATCCCAAGTTTTAGACCATAACTTAGCCTCTCAATAAACTCGCAAAATATCTCTCTAATAGTAGAAACCAAAGAATGTGCATGACGAGATAGCTTACTGAACCTCATAGCGTACTCAAACGAGCTCATAGTCCCCTAGCGCAAGTGCTCGAGCTCTGTGCGCTACGCATCCCTGAGGGTCAGTGGAATGAAATCCCTCAAAAATAGATCAGAGAACTAAGTCCAAGTAAGTGGTGTTGCACCAACTGTCCTACTCTGCACATAAGCCTACCGCAATCTATATGCTGACCCCCATTCGATGGAAAGTAGTAAGATCAACCCCGCTCACCTCAACTATGCCCATAGTGCACAAAATACGGTGATACTGATCTAGAAAACCCTGTGTATCCTCAAAAGCCGCATCATTGAAAGAAGAGGGATCATAAATCTTGAACCTCTTTAACCTCTTATGCTCCACCTTCGACGCCGCTGGCCTAACCTCAAGCTGAACTGAAATCACAAGTTGTAATTGCATAGCACCTAGAACTTGATCAACATAAGCCCGCTTATCTAGAGTACGGGCAAGAGGAGTCTTAGCTCCTCCCCCAGCCTGTGAAGTAGCTGGTGCAACCAGAATCAATCCCGCCTGAGAAAACTTATCAAACATGCTTAGGAAATAAGCCAAAGTCTCATGAAGTCTAGGGGTAGCAACAGGCTCCTTCAGTGCATGTCCCCCTATCGGAGCTACTGGTGGCTCGTCAATTGTTGCTCTACTAAGTGACCTAGCTGTTTCATGTGCTCCTCCGAGGCCTCTGCCTTTGCCCGACACCTAGTAACACCAGCTCTGGGGACAGCATCATCAGTAAATGTAGCTCGTGTCCTCACTATTAGTGAGAGAATAGAATGACAAAGGCTTAAACTCCAAAATCAATAAATCCGCGTGATAGGAATGAATGAAGTGAAGTTTCCTAATAGTTTTGTAGCCTCTCGAAAATAAGTACAAATGTCTACGTACCTATCCGCAAGACCCTACAAAACTTGCTTATTATTCGTAGCACCTATGAACCTAGAGCTCTGATACCAACTTGTCATGACCTAAAATCCCACCCTGAGGATCGTGATGGAACCTAGTCTGTAGGACTAGGTAAGCCTAACACATCTTGAGATTTAACAAATTTAAACCATTTAAGTATTATATATGACTAGTAAATGACATACAAAACATAAAATGAACAATAGTTATACATCCCAAAAACCGGTAGTACATAATCACAAGCTCTACTAGGAGTGCACTAGAAATCGCTAAATATAACATTGTTTTGAATTAAGGTAAGTAGTAGCAAGAATCAATAGAAGGTGACTTTGAGGCCTGCCAACGGACATGTAGTTATATCTTGAAGTCTCCATAGCAACTCTAATCAACAGCTCGCTAACGTGCTCACTATGAGGTACCTGGATCTATGCAAAAATGTGCAGAACCGTAGTACGAGTACACCACAGCCGGTACCCAATAAGTATCAAGACTAACATCGGTGGACTAGTGACGAGGTTAGGTCAAGACATTCACTAGTCAAATAACATGTATATAATTTCCATATAAATCTAACAACGGAAAAGAAAGTAAATAAATGGCAACAAAGGGTTATCGTGTGATAAAACATTAAAATTATCATAGCACGAATAAAATACAAGTAAAAAGAATTAAGGGAAAAATGACATCAAGCTATTCTGACGCAAGATTTATAGCAAGAATCAACCTGAGGTACCACACCTCATAATCATAAATCACAAGTCCTAACTCACGAATCAGATACACATGGCACCTCGTACCCATATTATCAATCAAAACCGCACGGACAACACATGTGAAAATATCACAATTCGCTCGGCGTGGTCACTATGTCAATATCGTAATCCGCTCGGTGTGGTCACAAGCTCAATATCACAATTCTCCCAGTGTGATCACATGTTCAGTATCCCAAATAGCCTGGCGTGGTCACAGGCTACTAGTCCAACCATATCACATAGAAAGCAGATATACAAGTATACATGTACATGATCAATGAAAATCAAGTTTCATACTCCTGGACTAGTATAAATGACATGTTACAAATGTGCAAGTGTACTATCACAGCGTAAAATAACAAGTAATATCAGAGACACCGAGTAGCATATTTGAAACAACACAACAAATCACATAATATGCATGACATACACAAGAAAGTCACACCACCACAGGAATATCCATAATAAGATGCCCTCACTTAATAATATATCATCCATACATAGCCCCCTCGTCTCGCCGCATGCTCAACAATAAAGTAAATGTCTTCCTTGTCTTGCCACATGCGCATAAAAATTTATTCTACCGTGTCACGCCACATGCACTAACCCAATATATAAAAACATCCTCATTGCCTCGCTGCATGTGCAATATCAATAACAACAATAGCACGAAAAAACCTAATACAAAAACCCCGACAATCTTCTCAACAAGTCGACGTGTGCCAAAACCACGACACAACATACCAAGAATTGTCATCAAGACATCAACTCACAAATCTTCCAACACAGTGTACACATACAGTAAATAAGGGAAAGCAGATGGGTGTTCAAGATATAACATGAATTCAACTATCCCAAATAGAAACAATTTCACAAACGCACAACTTGACCAATTTAAGGAAATAAATTCCAAAAACATTATATCTAACAAAGAATAAAAACTCAAGTAATCATCCACAATATGAATCATGTAATATAGAGTTCTCACAGTCAAAACAAGGCAATAAGAGCAATCTTGGGTCATATCCGGTCAAAACCAACGCATATATGCCTGTATACGAACTAATCACCTTATGTATATGTCGTTCACATAGTACACCTAGTGCAATTAGATCAAATACTAGGAAGAGGTTTCCCCAACACAAGCTTCGGCAAGATACATACCTCAATAGCCTTCAATCGATACTTTAAGGATGCCTTTCCTCTAAACTTCACCTCCACTCGATTCAAATCTAACCAAAATCGACAGAATAACATCAAATAATGAAAGGAAAATTAATTTATATTAATAATGTTTAGATCTCTACAGAATTCTCAAATGTCAACCAAAGTCAACCCCAGGTCCGCCCAATCGAAACCCGAGTCGAAGGTAAATATCAAATTTTTATTTTTCAAAACAGAGACAAAAATCCCCAAAATTGATATTCAAATATCAGGATTTAGATGTTAAATATATAACTAATCATGTTATATAATCAAAATTGAGTTAAAATCACTTACCCAATGATTGTGCGTCAAAATCTCTCCTCAAAAGCGACTCCCATCGATTTTAGGGTTCAAAATATGGTAAAATGATGCTAAGTCCCGAAATACACAACATATAACCACTTGTAGATGTCGCATTTGCGACATAGGGTTCGCAAATATGACCCTTGATAATACGGAAAAAGTATCGTAAACCACTAAGAAATTCTAAAAACACCGCAAAAGGACAAAAAACATTCGCCAATGCGAATATGGAGAACTTTGCAAAAGCGACCTTTTGATAGCAAATGCGACTCTCTTGTTCTCATATGCCCATCACAAAAGCAACTTTGGATTGACAAATTCGAAGCTAGATCACATTTTTATAGCTCACAAACATGGTTACCACCTTGCAAATCCGAACAGGATCTCGCATTTGTGAGACCAGAAGCACCAGTAATGAACCAGACCTCCTAGAAGAGTCCAAATCACTCTGAAACGCGTCTCTAACGCACCCGAGCGCCCGGGGCTCCACACCAAAAATCCACAAAACTACTTATACATGATAAAAACTCGCTTGTGCGACCAAAACACAAAGATAACATCCAAAACCATGAATTAGACAGCAAAACACGAATCACAATGAACTTCAAGTATTGCTAGAAACACAAGCATTCCACTGATTTTGATCAAACAAACTCGGAATGACACCAAATTTTGAAAACAAGTTCTAGATAGCAAAATGGACCTATTCCAAGTCCCGGAACCAAAACCCAAACTCAATAGCAATAAAGTCAAACCATGGTAAAACCTAGGAAAAATTCTTAACTTTGAAATTGCCAACTTTCGCCAAAAGGTGCAAAATTACCATTTAACATAATGGAACCATCAAAACTCCGATCCGAGATTAAATATGCAAAAGTAAAACTTGGTCAACTCTTCCAACTTAAAATTTCTAAAATGAGAATCATTCTTCAAAATCAAACCCGAATCGCTCGATAACCAAAACCGACCATACATGCAAGTCGCATCACATAACATGAAGCTGCTCAAGCCTTAAACCACCAAGCAGGACGCTAAAACTCAAAATGACCGACCAGGTCGTTACATAAAAACCTATGGAGCCAAAGTGCTCATACTTTCTAGACCGATGTACATCAACAACATGCACGCCATGTGCATAAACATAATGTAAGGGAGACGAATAGAATAACACGCTACAAATAAGGCCAAGAATGGCTTAAGGTGCAATAAACAGATCAGCATCTTGAGAACCATGTCACTCGTATCTCACCACAAGGCCTACACATAACCACCACCTGCGTGTGAGTAATCAAGATACCTCATAACCCTCGTAGCATAAAAGAGTAACACATGAAATACATGATGACAAAAATAACACCCACCAAGCTCGAAGACTCATCCATAGTGTCACGCGCCGACCTCAGGGAGCGCGACCGGCACTCAACCGAGATAACTCTGCCGAGAAAGCCTACTAGATGCCTTCTACAACCTTGCCCATTAAAAATATGAGAATCAGTACAAGTGATAGACATGAGAAAAGTCAAGTCTTCCAAATTTTTTTTTCCATTACTCATAGGATATTCATTTATGATTCCCAAGATATTAGAAGTTTATAGATGTAATGAAAAAATGTTTTCCAAAATACCAACAATTCTAGTTTAATTCTGAATATCGAATGCTACCCACAACTTGACTACGGAGCCTTTTAGTACAACAGAAGTGAAGAATGGATGTGCCGGCGACAAGGTCCCAGTTATACCTCAAATCACACAAAATACAATGTCAAATGACATAAATCCCGGGATAGAGTAGCGCTCACCAAAACCTATTGAATAGGGAGTGACTTCTAACGAGGACCAAAACCACCTGCTGACGAACCACCTCCGTCCATTGAAGATGCAGCGCCCCCGACAAAAGGGACGTTAGTACATATGGAATAATATTAGTATGTAAATCTAAACGTCTTCTTTCAAAATAGAATGCCAGTATAAGAAAGGGAAAAACATTGAAGCAGCAAACAACAATCAATGATATCCAAATACAAAGTTTAAAACATAACAACTTTCAAAATATGAAAATTAATATATATTTTTGGTTTAGAGATCATTACCATTGATAATACCACAGTGTGTTTAACACGGAGTCCAGTAACGCTCGATCGGCTAGGCCATCTCCTCACGAACAATGTGGTTTGACATGTGGAGAAAAAGAAAGGTGTTACCACGAGTAGTACTACCATGTGCGCAACATGGCGTCCGGTCACCACCCGACCAGCTAGGTCATCTCCCCACATGTGCCGTGTGAGTTGATATTAAATCCAGGGCTATCAAAAATCTCATCCAAATTAAGGGTAATAATCAAAACCACATCAATATTTCAATCTCTTCCCAAATAGGGGGAATAATCACAATCCACTCCTACACTGGCACATGTAATTTAGTGTATGGTCCTTACGACCACCCTTCCGCGGTTTGAGAATGATACTCCGAATAACATTTTGTTTTGCACATAAGGGAGACAAAAGTACAAATATATTTTATATACACCGAATTGTCTTCCACATTATAAATATCTTCATTAGTACTTTCAACTATTCACAACATCGTTATTTCCTTGGCTCTCTTGGCCATATTTATGAATGTTCATTCATGGCACGTTTGCCGTATTTCATATTCCACATTTTCATTTTTTTAATTTCAAAGATCATCATCACAAACGTCAAAATATTGAATATTCTGGAAATCATCAAGTTAATCAGTAATGGAAACATTAAACGCAATAGGTTTCTTCCAAAAGAATAGGGAAAATGACCAGCAATAGAGACATACGTTAAAATAATAAACGCGCAATACACCATTTATTTTTGAAATACTTTTTCCCAAAAAGGGAAATACACAATTTTAACTCATGAATATATATAAGCTCAAAACACACTGGAAATACTTACAAAGCATAACATTAGTTAAAACATCCACATTTGGGCAAAAGCAGAACTTTCATTATTGACATGGTGGCCACGCTTTATATTTCCGACCCCCTTCTTTCACTTTCACTAATCCTTATTGATTGTCAACAACAAGACATTTCAATTCAAGACTTTAGGTACACATATAAGCTATTGGAGTCGTAGGATGATGGAGTATTCATTCCAAGTTAAGCATAATGGACTTTCATTTGAAACACTATTTAAAGCCATGAAATTTTAATACACATATCATACTTGAACACATTCCCAAAGGAACATTAAGAAGAAATTTTGAATACATAATTCTCAGCACTTGCTTACTCGGGCCAATTGAAATTATTGGGAACAAATCGAAACATGGGAATGAGGAACTTGAGCCAACCATGCTTGAAACTTACGGGAAGATCATGGAATTCATTTCTAAGAAAGTAGTTTCAGCAGCATACCTTGCCTGAGCTTTCCTTATGTTACAACAACGACCTGACACTTCTAGCAATAACAATGTATAGGAAAATAGCAAAAATCGAATAATAATTACAAGGATTCTCATGGTGTAACTCTCTTAAGAATTTTTTTTAACACCTAGTATGAAAAATAGACCATAAAGCTCTACAATGTTATTCCCTTCCTACCTCAATCAATTTCAACAAGAAATTAACTCAAAAGGGTTCATCAATCCCGCATACTACAACTTATTGTCACATGAATGACCTATTTTGAACCCCCACAGTATACTTGAACTCATAACCTCTTGCATGAAAGCTTATGAGTAGGACTTACCCGGATATATGCTAGTATAGTGATTGGCTTCCTTGATTCTCGAAGATTGGTGCAAGAATGGGTGACTAGAATTCTAGGTTTCCTACTTCTCCCTCTAAAATACTCTCACCTCTCTAAAATCATCAAACATTTGCTTCAAAATGAGCCCCTAACATTATTTATCAAAACGGGATCGCGTTATAAAAGTAGGAAAATGGACCCTTCGAACTCATGTTTGCGGTCGCAGAATGGACCGCATAACAGATATGCGCCCCCCAAAACGGTTATGCGATCGCGAAACAGATTGCATAATTGCTTTCTTTTGCAAAAAGAATTCATCCCCTCCTTAGTGCATTCTTCAACCCATAAATTCCATACCGCGGCGAACTTTCTCGCCACAAAGAATTTCTGCTGTCCTCAAACACCAAAGTGTACCTCGGCACCACAAGACCTAAAATTCATTGGCAAAATTTTGTGGAGCCATACACATAGACACATGTTGTGTTGAATAAACAAACTTGATGTGGTAAAAAATATACATTCACGTTGGTGTCACGAACCCAAATCTAAGCCAGACGTGATGGCGCTTATCATGGAACTAGGCCAGCCAAAACTACACTCAAATCATAATAAGCTTCCATTTACATCTTTACTACACTGATAACCCAAAAAGGTTTCCTTTAAACATTTATAAAAGTTAAAGCTATACTGAATATTAAATACAACCCCCGAGATCCCGAAGTCACTGGTCATGAGAATCTACATAAAATATACAACTCAAAAGAAAATAAATTCTATAATAATAAGCAGGAGAGAGAGCATGACTGCGGACGCATGCAGCTACCTCGCAAACCTTCGAGAAATATATTGAATAGATAGACAGCTCACCCTGCCCTAACACCTGGATCAGCACACAAGGTGCAGGGAGTAATGTGAGTGCACCAACTCAGTAGTAATGAAAATAAATCGGGTCTGAGCAACAAGAAACACATAAAATCAATTCATCAATTCATAATAAGCAAAACCTTTCTTTCCAACAATGTATACGTTAAATTATCACGCTTAAAAGCCAATTTCAGTAAAAATCATTTGGAAATATACTTACCAATAGTTTCAACATAACTTTCAAGAAGTTTAGTGTAAAAATGCTGAAAATCATAAAAAGGCCCCTCGGGCAAAAATTATTTCATCAGTTAGAGTGAAAGTGGTAAAATCATAAGTAGCCCCTCGGGCAAAACATGTATCATAATCAGCCCCTGGGGAATGCCTCACAGTCACTCATAATCAGCCCCTCGGTACCTCACAGTCACTCATAATCAGCCCCTCGGTACCTCACAGTCACTCATAATCAGCCCCTCGGACATACCTCATAGTCACCCATGCCTCCCAATCACTCTTCACTCGGCACTGGCACTCGACCCTCGCACTCAGCAGGTACCTGCGCTCACTAGGGGTGTGAACAGATTCCGTAGGGGCTCCTTCAGCCCAAGCGCTAATATTAAGCCACCTCGTGGCATATCATATCCTCACAAATAAGGCCCTTGGCCTCACTCAGTCAGAACCTCTCAAAATCCCCTCGAGCGTATTAGTAAAACGGGGTACTCGACCCAAAACATCATTTTAAAACTGGTGTGAATCAGGATGAGTTTAGAAAATAGTAAGCACAATGTGACTGAGTGAAATCATCAATAAACAGTGAGGAAATAGCAGTAAAAAGCCCCCAAGGGGTCTAAACAAGTCCGCACGAGGCCCAAAACATGGTTTATAGCCCAAATATAACAATAATCTTTAGAACACAGTTTAACATATGATTTAGAGTAAAATACGCAACTCAATAGTTGCCGCGGAGAGGACCAAATCCAATCCAACATCAGTGTGCGCCACATACTCGTCATTCGACATCTGCGCCATTCTAAAAATAGTGAGAAATATGAAGTCCGGGGTTTCATACCCTCAGGACAAGATTTATAACAATTACTTACCTCTACCGGGCGATAATACTAGTCTGCGATGCTCTTGCCCCTCAAATTGGCTCCCGATTGCTCCAAATCTAACCAAAACCAGTTTAACATCATCAATATATGCTAAAGGAACACAACCCAATCGAAAACAATCAATTTACACAAAAAACTCAAAATTCGGCAAAACCTGAGCCTCGGGCCCACGTCTCAGAATTCGATAACAATTACATCACAAGAACCCTTATCCTCCCACGAGTCTGTATATACCAAGAACATCAAAATCGGACCACTAAAATTGCCAAAAGAAACTTCCAAATCTTTCCTCCCATTTTCCAAACTTTTTCTACATTAATCCTTTAAATTACAAGCCTAATCCGAACAAAATAGCATATAAACGACTTTAATAATCCGGGAACATACCTCCACTTAAGACCCTCAAATTCTCTCTTCAAATTGCCCTCAAATAAGCTCCAACCGCATGAAACAATGGTAGAACGACTAAAATTTCAAGGAGGCTTTCTTTTATACTTTTCTACACAGCTAATCCGTACCTGCGGACCCGCACCTGCGGTCCCAGGTGCGCACCCGCGAAATCCCACTAAAGGACCAATTCTCGCACCTGCGACCTCTTCTCCGCACCTGCGGCTTCGCAAGTGCGGCCAAATCTTTGCACCTTCAGCCTCCTTCTTCCTAGCCTCCTTTCGCACATGCGCATGGACCTCGGCACCTGCGGCTACCTATCTACAGGTGCGGCCACACACCAAAAATTTTACACAAGCAGCCATTTGCAGCAATTTCCTAAGTGCAAACCCCCGCCAACCATTCGAAATCAATCCCGAACCCCTTGGGTCCCCAACCAAACATACCAACACACCCATAGCATTATTCAAACTTAGTCGAGCCTTTGAAACACCAACAACAACATGAAAATACCCATATTACATCAAATTCAAACCCTATGAACTTTGAAACTTCTAAATTTTTCCAACGATGCCGAAACTAACCAAAACACCTCCGATTGACCTGAAATTTTGCACACATATCCAAAATGACATTACGGACCCTTTCCAACTTCTGGAATCCCATTCCGACCCCGATAGCCTATTTTCCACTGCCGATCAGAAATTGCCAAAAACTAACTTTCGCCAATTGAAGCCTAATTATACACCGGACATCAAAACTTCATTCCTAACACACCCCTGAGTCCCAAATCACCTAACGAAGCTATCCGAGCCATAAAATACGCATTCCAAGGTCGTTCACCAATAAGTCAACTCTCAGTTTACTTTTTCAACTATTAGGCTACTTTTAGAGACTAAGTGCCTCAATTCTCACAATGACCACTCTGAACCCGAACCAATCGACCCAACACACACAAATAAATCTTAACCACATATAATGAAGCAGAAATGGTGGAAACAGGTCTAAACTCTCAGAATGACCGGCCGGGTCGTTACATCCTCCCCCACTTAAACATATGTTCGTCCTCGAACGGGCCAAGAGTTGTTCTCCAACACGACCAAACTGCTACATAGCTTACCATGCATATACCCGGGGGTGATCCCACGTCACCCTATCCCATATAGGTCCAATAGCACAACACCGTTGAAATTTCGAAATCCAATCCTGACCCATAAACCTTAGAACCATGCTGACTCCCGATATTTATCCTTTCAACTATGCTGTAGACAATTCTAAAAATATTCGTTCTAGGTCCAATGACCTCTTCTCATCCATCAAGACCACCCTGATAACATGACACATCGATACAATTCGAACCCAAAACCTGTGCAACTTGTGCACTTAACAGCAACATCCCAATGTAATAAAATTATATAAAAGATCCACACGAGAGGACTATCCTGCCATTTACAATTACCATCACCACGTCATGCTAACAGCCTGGAACACACCGTAAAAATCAAAACACACGAATCCAATACCAAAGGTCATACCCTACATAAACTCCGCTACTCTGCGCGATCTCATCCAAACGCTAGTCCACTTGAAATATTTCAAGGCACCTTGCCCAACTTCAATAACCATTCGAAATTCGACATCAAGTACTCAAAGTGCATTGCCATAACCACGGGGAAAACCAAATGATACCATGCCACCCGAATCAGAAGGTACATAACAAACGCGTCTCAACCTCGCAATACCCAATTACTTACCTTACTTGAATCTAACTATAAAGCCCGATTAGAACCACACCATATGTGCATATAACCAATAATCGCCACTCCTCACAACACCGAAGGGTAACTCATAGACCACTCCAGAACATGAATAAACTAAATCACAATCTAATGGTAAATTCCTCAATAATATACATTCGGAGCCAATAATTCTGACCCGGTGCAGAACACACACCCATATTAGTCTACCAATAACCCTAATTTAACTCTGGTCACCCACAATAGATAGATAACTTGCCGAAAAGTTCACAATGACAGAATCATGGTACATACTAACATCTGACTAGCTCTGCTTTCATCTTAACATTTCACTACCACAAAATAACTTGTTTATGAGAACTCTCAGTCTCGAAGTCCATGAAGCGCACGAATTACTATATCTTATCTCAAATCCACCGCTCGAATACATGACACATCCCAAATACTCAATCATTCCACAAGGGATACCCCTATAATTCTTCCGTGACATCAAGCAACCTTGAATATCAACAGTCGATCCAACAAGAGAGCGTCGCAATACCAAGGAGGCACCTTAATCTCCACACATTGCCCTTTCTAAAATGTATACCCTGATCAGCCACCTAATAGTGATATCCTCTACCAAGTCATCTGAAACTGTCCATGCTGCCTAAGAAATTTGTTTTGAACTTTCTTCCAGAACTGAACTGCGACCTCACCTATGCAAATCTCAACTCTACCCACATACTGCATACGCCATGCCATCCCAGGGCAATTATGGGAACTTCTTGATCTCTTCTGAGCCACAAGCAACTATGCACCCAACTAGCCAAGAACTTACATTTGGTCCCATTTAGAAGCAAATTCACAACACGTCGCCCGCACCTCAAGCCAGAAGAAAATATGCACCCTTAACCTGGCAGAAACCATCAGGAACTATCTGAAATCCTATTTGCGCAACACCAAAGCATCAGGACTGAATCCTTCTAACTCAACCAAGTTACGCAGGCCGTCACCTCATGAAACACCCAAAGAACTAATCGTATCCCTTACCATGTCGATCCGATCTACTACCAAGTTTCCCTATTTACCCAAGTTTCTTCTGACTCACCTTCAAATTGATACTTCTCCCTGCCGTAATACCATAATTTTCAACCCAGACTCACCACACGTGACCCCAGCACAAAACCATACCGTCTAAGGCTCATAAGCCGCCGAATACTCTCTCAAATATCCCTAAAAGTACCACATTCAAAAGCCATTACCTTCACCTTCCTGATACTGATATGTAGAATCCGTGATGATGTAGAAATACCACAAGTCTTGACACCCTCAAACGTAAATCTCAATCACACTGACCAATAAGATAGAATCGACCTGACTCATTTGCACACTGACATACTAGGAAAGTAATCCACTAACTTGAAGCCACAAGAAAATTCATACACTGCGCAAACTACACCTTTTTCAATTTCCACTAAATCATTCAATAGAACCCAATTACCCAATAGAGTACATTACAACCTATATCGAAGAAATCTCCATTACTCGTTACATTCCCAGACCCCACGCCTGCAGGTCATAACTGACTCACCAATATACCTCGAACTGAAACCAATACCACACATCATGGTGCAATTAACTTATCATTAACAGACTCCCCCACTTGGCTCAAAGCCAACGACCGAGACAAACAATAATTCACAATGCCCATAATAACATCACCCATCTAACAGCTCAAGTCATCTACGAATCTCGCATCACCATTGTAACAGTCGTACCAATTTCCAAAAGCGATCTAAACTCAAATTACAACATATATCATTTACCGGTAGAAGAGAACTTATTACAGAACTACATAGGGATCACACACCCTAGGACAATCCGCAGGAGATACCCCTGCCCGCTAGCCTCAAACATAATATCTCTCTATACACTTCCGAAGACCATAACTATCACACAATCACTACACCCTTCTGCATCTAAACACAACAACGCCGACCCTCGAGGCATCACAATACGCAAAACCTAAAGCTGATGTCAGAACTAACACTAAAGCGGTGGTCTAAGAAATCTTGAGATTCTGGAAGCTCAACCGACACACGTCTGACCATATCGATACCCTCACTGGACACCACGTGTCCCAAAAATGCTACTGAACCGAGCCAAAATTCACACTCAAAGAATTTTGCATAGAGTCTTTCCTCCCTGAATCCTTATAATGCCATCCTCAAATACTGCACTCACTAATCAGCCCCTCGGGCATGCCTCACAGTCACTCACAATCAACCCATCGGGCATACCTCACAGTCACTCATAATCAGCCCCTCGGGCATACCTCACATTCACTCATGCCTCCCAATCACTCGTCACTCGGCACTCGCACTCAGCAGATACCTGCACTCACTAGGGGTGTGTACAAACTCCGGAGGGGCTTCTTCAGCCCAAGCGCTAATATTAAGCCGCCTCGTGGCGTATCATATCCTCACAAATCAAGCTCTCGGCCGCACTCAGTCAAAACCTCTCAAAAGCCCCTCGGGCCTATCAGTAAAACGGGGTACTAGATCCAAAACATCATTGTTAAATCTCAAAGTGGTGCAAATCAGGCTGAGTTTCGAAAACAGTAAGCACAATGTGACTGAGTGAAATCATCAATAAATAGTGAGGAAATAGCATTAAAAAGACCCCAAGGGGTCTAAGCAAGTCGGCACGAGGCCCCAAACATGGCTTGTAGCCCAAATATAGCAATAATCTTTAGAACACAGTTTAACATATGATTTAGAGTAAAATATGCAACTCAATAGTTTTCGCGGAGAGGACCAAGTCCAATCCAAAATCAGTGTGCGCCACATACTCGTCATTCAATATCTGCGCCATTCTAAAAATTGTGAGAAATACGAAGTCCGGGGTTTCATACCCTCAGGACAAGATTTATAACAATTACTTACCTCTACCGGGCCACAATACTAGTCCGCGATGCTCTTTCCCCTTAAATTGGCTCTCGATTGCTCCGAATCTAACCAAAACCAGTTCAAAATCATCATTATATGCTAAAGGAACACAACCCAATCGAAAACTATCAATTTATACAAAAATCTCGAAATTCGGCAAAACCTAAGCCCCGGTCCCACATCTCGGAATCCGATAACAATTAAATCACAAGAACCCTTATCCTCCCACGAGTCCGTACATACCAAGAACATAAAAATCAGACCACAATTGCCCACTAAAATTGCCAAAGAAACTTCCAAATCTTTTCTCCCATTTTCCAAATTTTTTCTACGTTAATCCTTCAAATTACAAGCCTAATCCGAACAAAATAGCATAGAAACGACTTTAATAAACCGGGAACTTACCTCCACTGAAGACCCTCGAATTCTCTCTTCGAATTGCTCTCAAATAAGCTCCAACCGCATGCAACAATGGTAGAATGACTAAAATTTCACGGAGGCTTTCTTTTATATTGTTCTGCATAGCTTATCCGCACCTGCGGACCTTTCATCGCACCTGCGGACCCGCACCTGCGGTCTCAGGTCCGCACCTGCGAAATCCACTAACGGACCAATTCTCACACCTGCGACCTCTTCTCCGCACCTGCGGCTTCGCAAGTGCGGCCAAATCATTGCACCTGCGGACTCGTCCTGCCTAGCCTCCTTTCCCACCTGCGCATGGACCTTCGCACCTGCGGCTACCCATCCGCCGGTGCGGCCACACACCAGAAACTTTACACCAGCAGCCATTTGCTGCAATTTCCTAAGTTCAAACCCCCGCCAACAATCCAAAATCAATCCCGAGTCCCTCGAGGCTACAACCAAACATGCCAACACACCCCATAGCATTATTCAAACTTAGTCGAACCTTGGAAACACCAACAACAACATGAAAACACCAAAATTACATCAAATTCAAACCTATGAACTTTGAAACTTCTAAATTTCGCAAACGATGCTGAAACCAACCAAAACACCTCCGATTGACCTAAAATTTTGCACACATATCCAAAATGACATTACCGACTTGTTCCAACTTCTGGAATCCCATTTCGACCCCGATAGCCTATTTTCCACTACCGACCGAAAATCACCAAAAACTAACTTTCGCCAATTCAAGCCTAATTCTACACCGGACATCAAAACTTTATTCTGAACACACTCTTGAGTCCCAAATCACCTAACGAAGCTATCCAAGCCATAAAATTCGCATTTCGAGGTCGATCAGCAGTAAGTCAACTCTCAGTTGACTTTTTTAACTATTAGGCTACTTTAAGAGACTAAGTGCCTCAATTCTCACCATGACCACTCTCAACCCGAACCAACCAACCCAACACACATAAATAAAGCTGAACCACATATAATGAAGCAGAAACGGGAAAAATGGGGCTAAACTCTTGGAACGACCGGCCGAGTCGTTACTATTTGTCTTACCAATGGACCTCAAAACCGATTCGGATCATCTCAAAATAGGTAAATATTTCTTCTAGATTCACAATGACCTTATCCATGATGCATACAATCAACTCTCAAATCTTGAACAATATAATAAGCTATTCTAAAAAGGAAAATTTCAAAAATGACCAAAAATTTTGAAAACAATGGGTTGCCTCCCACTAAGCGCCGCATATAATGTCGTGGAACGACGCAAGTCAACTTTACCACTTTTCTCGCCACTTGGATGATATGAATTGGGCACCTAGCTTGGAATCAAGCTTGTGACCATGAGCAATGGGGGTGGTAAGTAGATGATCATGCCAATCCTTCAATTCTTCATTTTGCACTTCTTGGATTTCATGTGAGGAATGTCATTTTTCCTTGTTGTTCTTTCAAACTATAAAATGTAGGGCCTTAGTCTTTCCTCCTCGCAATCCTTCATTGACTCGTGTAGTTCAACTCCCATCTCACCACATAATTCCAAAGTTGAAAAATGTTTGGAATGTGTCTTCAAGCCTTCAACTTGCAATTTTTCCCGTATTTTGACATCCTCCCTTTCCCCGGACTAGAGTCAATTTCAACCAAATTTTTATTTACACCAGTTGACTCTAATCTCACATTTTTTTTGGCATCAATAATACTCATGGAGTCGGTTGCGGATGTTCAAGTCTTGATTCCTCAAAGTAAAGCTCACTTTCTTCCTCGAAATTGGACTCTTCTTGGCTTCCTTCCACACTTTCAAATTAAGAGGCATAATGAGCCTCCATTAATGATTTCATTTGATCCTCCAAAGAGCGGATATGCTCATCATTTTGAGTCACATCATTTTTCAATTCCTCGAGTGCAAAGTTGTGCTTCTCCTCATGTTCAAGAATGGCCTCCAACATGAGCATCATATTCTCATTTTGAGCATTTGAAAGTTTTTCTTGGTTTTGATCAAGTGCCAAGGAAGGATTTTAAACTTCAACCTCCAAGAAAGGTTCTTGGCGATTACTCACTTCTGAGGCTTTTTCACCCCTCAAACTTCAATCATTTCATCTATTTGTGAGTGCAACCTTTCAAGTGCCAATTCATTTTGGAGGCTATTCTCCAAAAGATCCTCCAAGGCATTTTTTCTCTTTGTTTCCTTCTTCAGGTAAGCACTCCAACATGAGCTTGAACTCTCCACTTCGGCCATGCTCAATTTCTTCCACTTTCTCATCCCTAAAATTTTAATCATAAAAGGTAGAATCATCATAGAGGGGGCTTGGGGAAGGGATGGACAAATAATCATAATCATACCAATGACCATTTTGGCAACCACACCTATCACAAATACTCCACTCATGGGTTTGAGATTGTGCGCACAATCCATCCCCGGGAGAATTTAAACAATTTTGCCATGAGTGTGGTCCTCCACAATAAGGACAAGGGTCATCAAAGTGTGAAAACTACCATCTGACCAATTTTCATTATATGATGCCATTTTCTTTTCTTTTTTTTTAAAAATTAAGAAACTAAACAAGTACAAGGAAATGAAGAAATAAACATAAGCACAACAAGGCATTTAATCCACACTTTAAACATGAATAATTTCATAAAAAAGAATTAGTGTTGGAAATAAATACTACACACTTATATATTCAATACAAAGCAAGGAAATGAAGAAATAAACATAAATGGATAAGAAATCCTTAACCACAAGGTTGAAATCTTCAAAACCTAATTGTGTGTGCAAACCCTAGCTTCAAAAGTTGTTCTCCTCTTGTGTCTCTAGTAAAAATAAGCCAAAACATATTGAAAAAGTCTGCTAGGTCGTGTATTAAAAAATTTTGGGGTTAAAAATGTGAAATGCCAAAACTGCCCAAAACTGCCCAGAAAATACCCTAGGAGTGAAACTAGAAATTTAGAACTCAAGTGTATCAAGAACAACTTCATACAAGGTGAATATAAGGACCTACGTATCCTAAAAGGTCAACCTTCTACAAATAAGACCAAGCACACACTCGTCACCTCGCGTACACGGACTACAATCAACGTAGAAGACTCAAATCCTAAGGGGTAATACCCCCACACAAGTTTAGGCAAGATAATTACCTTTTTTAAGTTCGGCCGATATTCCAAAATCGCCTTCTTGCTAGAATTGACCACCAGATAGCTCCAATCTATCCAAAATAATTGTATAACTACATTAAAATTCATCGGAAATAATTATGGATAATATAACGTCGACTTAAAAATTTATTCTAAAAAGTCAACAAAAGTCAACGTGGGGCTCGCCTCTCGGAATCCGACATAATTTTTACGAAATCCGAACACCCATTCCGATACGAGTTCAACCATACTAATTTTATCGAATTCCAATAACAACTCGACCTCCAAATCTTAAATTTTCGTTTTGAAAAGTTTTATAAATTTCACTAATTTCTTCCAGTGGATCCACTAATAATTGATGAAAACAACCATAGAATCATGAAATATAATGACTTTTGGATATAGAATACCTACCCCAATCTATATGGTGAAAATCACCGATAAAATCCCTTCAATTCGAGTTCCATCTCCAAATATGTTAAAATGGCCGAAACCCTCGTTTTAAGAATCTGTCCAGGTAAGTCGCATTTGACATTTGCAATTTGCCTCAGTCCAGAAAAAAAAGTATTACCAGCCTTCAATAACTTGATCATAACTTTCTGTACAAATGTACAAATGATGAATGATTTAATATTCCAAAAACAAGACACCGAGGCCTACAACTTTCATGTTATTCAAATTTTCATATTCCTTATAGATTTTGAGATATAAGCTTCCAAAGTAGGCTCATCGCATCAGAAATATCTGGAGAAATTACAAAACAGCTTTACCAGAATCCATTCAGTCGATCATAATTTTCTGTACAAATATCCAAAATATAAATGGTTTAACTTTCTGCAAACTTGAATGTAAGGGATACAATTTCTATGTTTTAAAAATTTTCATATTCCTTAGATATTTCGAGTTATAAGCTTCCAAAATAGGCTCCTCGCATCAGAAATTTCTGGGGAAATTACAAAACAGCTTTACTAGCATTCACTCAATCGACCATAACTTTTTGTACAAATATCCAAATGATGAATGGTATAACTTTCTGGAAACTAGAAACAATGGGCTACAACCTTCAAGTTTTAAAAATTTCCAGGATCATTATATATTGTGAGATACACGCTTCCAAAGTCAGCTCCGAGATTCCACCAATTGCTGCCAAAAACAGCTTCTGCAGAAATTCCAGCAGCTTCAACAAGGCGCCAAACGATCTAAACCCCATCCGATACTCACCCGAGCTACTCGGGACCTTGTCTGAGTATACCAATAATTCCCGTATGATAAACGAACCTGCTCGAGGACTCAAATCACATCAAACAATATTAAAACTATGAATCGCACATCGAATCGAATTATGAGTTTATGGTTTTCCAAATTCTATAATTTGCGCCGAAACGTATCAAATCAATCCGGAATGACTTCAAATTTTGCACACGATTCATAAATGACATAATGGAGCTGTTCAAATTTTTAGAATCGGATTCTGACCTCATTATCAAATTTCCACCTTTGGTCGAATTTTTTCAAAAATCTTCTATTTTCGTACTTTCGCCAAAATGCGTCGAATTGTCCAACGGACTTCTAAATCCAAATCCAGACACACGCCTAAGTCCGAAATCACCATACAAAGCTATTGACAACATCAAACTTCTATTCCGAGGTCGTTTGTCCAAAAGTCAACTCCGCGGTCAACTCTTTCCATTTAAGCTTCAAAATGACAATTTTTCTTTCAATATAATTTCGAATCTTCCGAAAACCAAACTCGACCATGCACGCAGGTCATAATACATATTACAAAGTTGCTCGGGACCTTAAGTTACTGAACGGGGCATAAATTCTTAAAATGACAAGTCGGGTCATTACATTCTCCCCCTCTTAAAACATACGTTCGTCCTCGAACGTGCTAACAATTATTGTGAGGACATTAAATTAATGAGTGTATTCTTACACACATACTCGTTGGTGATTCTGCGTCACCACAATTTAACATGGGTCCGAAAACACCATCTCAATTGACGTTATTTCTTTTAACCTCATTTATAAACTGTAAAGCCAATTTTTTTTCCCTTATACTTCAATTAATTTAAAAAAGGCATGATCTTTCATACTAATACACTGTGCTACTTTCAACCGGCTGTAGCAATTTTGTGCCTACACACACATTATACTTATGCCCATAACCACATCTCTGGTCATAATAGTTGTTCATAATGAATTCTAGCATCCTCAATTATTCTCATATTAACCAAAATCTTGTTTCAAATTTCACAATATTGACAGAAACACACGAGGAATGATGACCTCATAATTATTTACCTGAATTTAACGAGTCACATTTAACGCCACCTGGCACCCATCTTGTAGGCTAAAACTCAATATCACAGTACGAATATGGCTAAATATGCACAATAACACATAAAAGAATTATCAAATAAGCCTAACATGCATGACTCCCTATTAATACTATAGTACAAATTTAAATTTCACTAAGGGAGAATTTAAATACATAAAAATTTTATCACAAGGACCTCGTCCTTATATAACTTCCACCACGGCTTGTAGCCCAGGTTAAATATTTCACATCATATAACAATTGTGAGGATCTCGTCCTCAACTCTGCATCACAAGTATTTTGCACATTGTACCAATTGAAATTTTCAATTCCATTTCTTCTTCTTTTTTTTTTTGGATAAATTCCGTGAAATAATTTCACAACACAAAATGAACCCCTATACCGGTAGGGTATATAAATCACAAATTTTAATCAACTATTCTGAATTTATATCAAAAACCCATTGTAGTGAGTAACAGAAAGTCACTTTTGGACTCTTAGCCCTTAATAGTGTACAAAACAAAAGGCTAGACACGGGCTAACACCATCAAATCTCCCAATAGGGATAAACACGTGAGTGGTGTACAAAAATCACTAACTCAACATACATGGAGCATGATAGGATGTCTCACATCTCCTCTATTATGACTTAAATCATACCCGTAACGGCACCTTTTGTTGTAACGACCTGAGCCATAACATATAAATTATATCAACGGGTCGGGCCTCCCCCTCTAGGGCGCCCCTTTACCTTCATGTCCTCCACCCCTAACAGACTGTGCATGTGGGGTAGTAACTAGAATAGAGCATGTAGCATGAGTATTCTGATGAAATCCGCCTCTCCCAAGTCTGAGATAATATCTCATGATGTGCCGAGAATCACCACACTGGTAACAACCCCTCTGCAGGTTTGGCTGCTCATAATAAGTCTTTGCCAAATAACTAGAATAACCATTATAGGAACCACATGTCGTTGGTGCATTAAAAGAACTTACTGGAGGACTCTGAGGATTCTGAAATTGTTTCCATGACCTAGCTGATACTGAAATGTTGAATTATTAAGGACGCTGGAATACTACAAGTCTCAGCATCATCCTATACAAATCTCAGTTCTTAATCATATACAAGTTTTGGAGAACCTTTCAATACTACATATATACATCTCAGGCCCAAACTGATATAACACATGACGCCACAATCTAATCGTTGATAGTGAACTCCCTTCACTTGGCGCGAAGCCATAGGACACAGTCCGATGATCCAAAATATTAACCTTCACCGCTCGCACAACACCAGTCATAAGACACCTCAAGCCATTTATTTGGCGCATGTCATCCACGTGAAAGTTAAAGTCGCTTCCTCCGGTGCCTTGACTGCTACTATATACCCTTCACTAAATGGCAATCCCATATGGACCATATAGTCCCTAATACTACCAACTATTCAGATCTACATCCATCTGACCCTACCACGATTGTGACGATTAGGCAACTAACTAAACCTTCTTAAGATCGCACTTATCAACCAGATGTTAGAACTTTCTGCAACCCCATGTGCGCAACTGAATGCTCCCTCAACACTTTCATATCCTAGATCTGGACAACACATTGAGACCATGGTTGAGCATCCCTGCCTCCCTTGTAGCCCCTTTGTAGTATCACAACCATTGGTGCATAGTTGATCCCGAGTGTGAAATTTCATACCCGAGTGAATGCAAAGTAACATAAGATATATGCTTCAAGATGAATAAATGTCGCACGATAAGGAATGAAAGAAGTTGAAATTTCCTAACAGTTCTGTAGCCTCTCAAAGATAAGTACAAACGTCTCTGTATCGATCCGCAAGACTCTACTAAACTTGTTTATGACTCATAGTACCTATGAACCTAGAGCTCTGATACCAACTTCTCACGACCCAAATTTCCCTCCATTGGGTGTCGTGATGGTACCTAGTCTTAAGGATTAGGTAAGACTAATATTCATGGAATAGCAACAATAATAAATAAAAACAGGCCTTTAGCCACAAATACCATTAAAATGTTCAAAATCTTCGAGTGTAAACTTTCACCCACAAGTTTCTAGATTGAAATCTTTAAGGTAATATCCCTTTTAAAGGGAAATTCTTTTGATATAAATTTTTTCCAAGAGATATCTCTCAGACATAGTTTTTCTTCAAATAAAAGCTTTTCAAATATACTTTTCCAAAGAAAGTGTACTTTAAACATAGTTTTCTTCAACAAAACATTTTTCCAAATTTTATTTTCCAAAAGGATATCCTTCAACATAGTTTTGTTTAACATAAACATTTTTTTCAAATATTCTTTTTTCCAAATGAATGTCCATCAACATAGTTTTATTTAGGATAATTGTTTTTCAAATTGGACCTTCAAAATAATTGTCTTTAAAATATAATTCCTTTGATAAAATCTATCGAGATCCCGTCCCAGAGTTCCGAATTCATCACACAATACAGGGGATCTCCAGGAATATGCCCGTAGTCCCAAAACAATATGCAGTTGTAACGACCCGGCCAGTCGTTCCGTGAGATTATCCCTGTTTTCCCTATTTATGCTTATTCATATGTTGCTTAGCATATTTATATTGTGTTGGGTCGGTTGGTTCAGGTTCGAAGTGGTCGTGGTAAGAACTGAGACACTTAGTCTCTTAAATTGGCTTAATAGTTGGAAAAAGTCAATTGGGAGTTGACTTATTGGTAAACAACCTCGGAGTGTAGATTTTATGATTCGGATAGCTTTGTTAGGTGATTTGGGACTTAGGGTAGTGTTTGAAATGTGGTTTTGATGTCCAGTGTAGAATTAGGCTTGAATTGGCGAAGTTATGTTTTCGGCGATTTCCGATCGGTAGTGGAATGTTAGCTATCGGTGTCGAAATGGAATTCCAAAAGTTGGAGCAGGTTCGTAGTGTCATTTTGGATGTGTGTGCAAATTTTTAGTTCATTCGGACATGTTTTGGTTGGTTTCGGCCTCATTGGCGGAATTTAGAAATCTCAAAGTTCATAGTCTTGAATCCGATGTGATTTTGGTGTTTTGGTGTTGTTTAGGGTGTTTCAAATACTCGACTAAGTTTGAATAGGGTTATGGGACTTGTTTGTGTTTTTGGTTGGTGTCCTGAGGGGCTCGGGATGATTTTGGATAGTCGTAGGAGGGATTGAAGTTGGAAAATATAGCTGAAGAAGCTGTCGGTGCCAGGCTTCTGGTGTAGCTGCACATGCGGAAGGGTAGCCGTAGGTGCGATGCCGCAGGTTAGGGGTGGCTTGTGCAGGTGCGAAAATGTGTCAGGTTGGAGAAAGTCGCAAGTGCGAGACATGGACCGCACCTGCGAAGCTGTAGGTGCGGATGATTCACCGCAGGTGCGAGATGGCCCTTAAGTGGATTTCCGCAGGTGCGCACCTGGGACTGCAGGTGCGGGTCTGCAGGGGCGGTTTCACTGGGTAGGAAATATAAATACCTTCCTCCACGAATTTTTGGCATTTTTTATCATTCTTGCATGCGGGCTGAAGCTTTTGGGAGCAAATTGAATAGGCTTTTCAAAGGATTTCCGTGGGGGTAAGTTTCCTAGACCTAAAACTCGATTCTATGTTGATATTCGACGGATTAAGCTTGGAATAAATGGAATTTGATGGCATAAATTGGAGAAGTTAGGGCATGAAGAATTGGGACTTTATTTGAGTAATTAAAGGAGTTATTGTAGTCGGATTTCAATGCATTTTATATGTGTAGACTCGGGAAAGGATGAGGATTATTGTGATACAATTTTTATAGAATTTCAAGACGTGAGCCCGAGGGGGTCGGGTTTTGGCCAATTTCGGGATTTGTGCCCAATTGTGATAATTTTTGAATAGGTTTCATCTTCGTAGAATATTTTGATATTATTAATCTAATTTTGATAGACTCGGAGCATTTGGGAGCCGATTCGGGGGGAAAGAGCACCGTGGAGTAGTTTTCGGGCCGGTTTGAGGTATGTAACGATTGTAACTATACACCTGAGAGTATGAAACCCAGGTATTTCACTTTGTTTTGGTAAATGAGGTGACCCATATGCTTGGTGACGAGCATGTGGGCGTGCACCAGTAAGGATTGTGACTTGGTTCGTCCCGTGGCGACCATTATGCCGCGGATTTGATTTGAAATCATACGATGTCCTGTATTTTTGAGGTTTATATTATATATGGGCAGTATGCCACGTTTGGGGCCTTCTGCCGATCTGTTTATACCCACAAGATTATTTTTCACTATTCTCACATTATTTTTGAGAGAAAATTTGTGAACTCAGTCATGTTTATTACTTGTTGTTATTTCATTGTTATCGCAATATTTTAGAATATTGTGGGGTATTTGCGGCTGAGTCCCGTGATGTTGAGATGAGTTACCTGAGTGGCTTGAGAGGATGACTGAGTGAGGCCGAGAGCCGAGTTGTGAGGATAGTTATGGATCGGGCTGCACTCTGCATCATTTATATAGATATTATANCCCGATCCAAATAACACTCGACTGCGCTCACTAGGGGTGTACAGACTCCTGGAGGGGCTCCTACAGCACAAGCGCTATATTGCTGCGGCATGCAGCCCGATCCAATATATATATATATATATATATATTGGATCGGGCTGCATGCCGCAGCAATATAGCGCTTGTGCTGTAGGAGCCCCTCCAGGAGTCTGTACACCCCTAGTGAGCGCAGTCGAGTGTTATTTGGATCGGGCTGCACGCCGCAGCATATATATATATTTTTTTTTTCGTATCGGGATGCACGCCGCAGCATATGCTATGTGGAACGGGCTGCACGCCCCAGCAGTTTGTGTAGATACATGGTACCCATTGAGTTAGAGTGCTGAGTGTGAGCATTAAGTACTTATAGAGGAGTCACGAGTGACTAAGACATCTTACGCATGAGTGATATTGTGCCCGAGAGGCTATAAATTGTGAGATCATTGTTTTTCCCTCATTTTACACTAAGTCTCTTTAATAGACGTTGAGTTAATGTTTTATGCAAGTTTAGAAAGGGAACGGGAATTTGTAAAGTATTTGGTAAATGTAGTCTTTTGGATTACTCCATTTATTTTCACTGGCACATATTGTTATGAAACTATCACTTTTAAATGCTCGTCACTGCACTCAAGTCTTTAGTTACTTTGGTTACTTACTGAGTTGGCATACTCACGTTACTCCCTATATCTTTGTGTGCAGATCCAGGTACCAGATCTGAGCATTGATTTCTCCTTTGCTCGGAGGTTGCTCGGAGGTTGCTCGAGGATAGAGGTAGTTGTTCGGCGTCGCCAATTGGCCTTCTTTTCCTTTCTTAGCTCTTAGATTTCTAGTATTCTCTGGATTGGACTAATAGAGGCTTGTTATCAGATTTTGTATTTATCTCTCTAGATGCTCATGACAGTTGTATATGGGTGCTGGGTTGTGGTTAGATTTGATTTTTGTGGTATTAATGTTGTTGATCATATCTTTAAAACACGAACCTTAAATGAATTACTTTGACTTGTGATATTAAACTAATGGTTTTTGTGTGTTACTCTCAGTAGTTGGCTGGCCTAGTTTCATGATAGGCGCCATCATAGCCTCTGTTGATTTGGGGTCGTGACAACAGTGCTGGGGGATCTGCCGGAATACGTCCGTAGTCCCAAAGTATATATTCAGTACGTGGGATCTCTCGGAATACGTCTGTAGTCCCAAAGTAAATATGCAGTGATGGGGGATCTCTCGGCATACGTCCGTAGTCCCAAAGTAATGCAGTAGAGGGGCGATTTCCCAGAATACGTCTGTAGTCCCCAATTTAAATATTCAGTACAAGGGGGGTCTCCTAGAATACGTCTGTAGTCCCCAATTTAAATATGCAGTGCAATAACCAAAGACAACAGTTATAGCACGGCAAAAAACTCGTACATCACCATATCAAATACAAAGGAATCATGACAATGACACAAGGTACGGAGAACAAGTCAATACAAGAACTTCAATTCACAAGAAAACAGTAGAACATTGTTCACAAGGAATAATCACGGTAAAGAACACTAAGTGTAAAGAGAACAACTTGACCAGGGAAAAATAAGACAAGAAACAAATCCACAAATTCGAGTCAACAATAAGAAGACAACACAAGTGAAATAATTCCAAGTAAGGACAAGTCGACTAAAATATAAGTTGTCTAAACCCCCTATGAGGTTGAGCAATTTTGAGAGATATTCAACAATTCAATTTAATATAGGCAGTCTATGAATAGCATGACGATAAAGAGGCAAAACCTTTTGTTAAGTCAAAACAGGGTCAAGTAGGCGATAAGGGTGAATCCTAAAGCAATTAGCTCTAATTCAAGCATGTAGAAGTGAAACTACTAATTTAGAACTCAAGTGTATCAAGAACAACTTCATACAAGGTGAATATAAGGACCTAAGTATCCTAAAAGTTCAACCTTATACAAATCATACCGAGCACACACTCGTCACCTCGCGTACACGGACTACAATCAACGTAGAAGACTCAAATCCTAANCCCCCCCCCCCACATAAGATTAGGCAAGATACTTACATATTTGAAGTTAGGCCGATATTCCAAAATTTCCTTCTTGCTATAATTGACCTCCAGAAAGCTTCAATCTATCCAAATTAATTGTATAACTTCATTAAAATTCATCGGAAATAATTCCGGATAATATAACGTCGACTTAAAAATTTATTCAAAAAAGCCAACAAAAGTCAACATGGTGCTCGCCTCTCGGAACCCGACATAATTCTTACGAAATCAGAATACCCATTCCGATACGAGTTCAATCATACCAATTTTATCGAATTCCAATAACAACTCGACCTCCACATCTTAAATTTTCGTTTTGAAAAGTTTTATAAGTTTTCCAATTTCTTCCATTGGATGCACTAATAATTGATGAAAACAACCATGGAATAATGAAATATAATGACCTTTGGATATAGAAAAATTACCCCAATCCATATGGTGAAAAGCGCCTAAAAATCGCTTCAATCCGAGCTCCATAGCTCCAAATATGTTAAAATGGCCGAAACTCTCATTTTAAGAATTTGTCCAGGTAAGTCACAATTTACATTTGCGATTTTCCTCAACCTAGAAAAAGATAGTATTACCAGTCTTCAATAAATTGATCATAACTTTCTTTACAAATGTCAAAATTGTCAATGGTTTAATTTTCTGAAAATTAGATACCAAGGACTACAACTTTCACGTTTTGCAAATGTTTAGATTCCTTAAAGATTTCGAGATATAAGCTTCCAAAGTAGGCTCCTCGCATCAGAAATTTCTGGGAAAATTACAAAACAGCTTTACCACCCTTCATTGAGTCTACTATAGTTTTCTTTAAAAATATCCAAATGATAAATAGTTTAACTTTATGCAAACTAAAATGCAAGGGATACAACTTCCACGTTTTGAAAATTTTCTTATTCCTTAGATATTTCGAGTTATAAGCTTCCAAAGTAGGCTCCTCTCATCAGAAATTTATGGGGAAATTACAGAACAGCTTTACCAGCCTTCATTCAATCAATCATAACTTTTTGTACAAATGTCTAAATGATGAATGGTATACCTTTGTGGAAACTAGAATCAAAGGAATACAACATTCATGTTTTGAATATTTCCAGTTTCCTTATAGATTGTGACATATACGCTTCCAAAGTCAGCTCCGCGATTGCACCAGTTGCTGCGTAAAACAGCTTCTGCAGAAATTCCAGCAGCTTCAATAAGGCCCCAAACAATCCGAACCCCATCCGATACTCATCCGAGCCACTCGGGACCTTGTCCGAGTATACCAATAAGCCCCGTATCATAACACGGACCTTCTTTAGTACTCAAATCACATCAAACAACATCAAAACTACGAATCGTACATTGAATCGAATTATGAGTTTATGGTTTTCCAAATTCTATAATTTGCGCCGAAACGTATCAAATTAATCCGGAATTACTTCAAATTTTTTACACGTCATAAAGGACATAATGGAGCTGTTCCAATTTTTAGAATCGGATTCCGACCTCGTTATCAAAATTTCCACATTGGTCGAATTTTTTCAAAAATCTTCTATTTTCCTACTTTCACCAAAATGCGTCGAATTGTCTTACGGAATTCCAAATTCAAATCCGGACACACGCCTAAGTCTGGACCTTAAATCGTTGAACGAGGCATAAATTCTTAAAATGACATGTCGGGTCGTTACACCGGGGTCGGGGCGTGACTGATTGTACAATATCTCGCTGTAGTTGTACTGCCTGATCCTATAATACTGTTGAGGTAGTATGGACGAATCCATAGATGCATTTCATAATAGTGCTGAGGCATTCAACCTGATCCCATAATAGTACTGCAGAGGCATTCAGCCTGATCCACAATGATATTGTTGAGGCATTCAACTCAATCCCATAAGAGTAGTGAAATTTTGATGGGTCATCAGCCAAACTCGTGAATATATGTTGGAGTTATGAAATCAAGAAACTTTAGGACAGATACACACAACGTGGGAGAAATCCGTAAGAGAGAGTGTAATTTCCGCGGCTAATTAAGTAAAGCATCATGTTTCTAGAATAGAAAAGTTTGATACTCTACGCAAGTCTAGTCTCAGGAAAAAAAATACATTGAAGCATTTAAATAAGCGAGAATTAATCAAGAAGTACAATTAAATCATGGTGTGAGCCTAAGTCTACCCGAACATAATCAAGAACGTAGAATACGCACGGACACTAGATACCTCATAGGTATAGCTCCTATAACACGTAGCAAGAATAAGCATAGCACTACGGGGTAAATTCCCTCTTACCGTCTCCAACACCTCTCTAACACCTCAACCCAATGCCAATGATCCAAAATAAGCCAAAGAATGCAGAAACCAATCAAAATCTACGCAGAGACTCATAATTTAACAATTATAAAAATTCTCAACTCCGCATGAAAAGTCAACAAAGTCAACCCCTGGGCCCACACACCCTGATTCTAAAAATTCTTGAAGATAAATATTAGTCTGTAACGACCCGGCCAGTCGTTTTGAGTATTTTAGTCATGTTTCCCTATTTATTGCCTCCCCTATGTTATATTGTGCTTATGTGACTTGCCAGGGTGGTTGGTTTTGGGTTCGGGTGAGTTTCTGAGTGAAATTGGACACTTTGTTCCAAATTTTAATATTATTTTTTATTTTTTACTTGAGCTTGACTTTTGTATAGACGACTTCACAATAAATTTTTGACGGTTCTAATAGCTTGATATGGTGATGTTGGATTTAGGAGCATGTTCGAATGTTGATTTGGAGGTGCCTAGGTCGTTTTGGCGTGAATTTTTGAAATTTAGAAAGTTGAAAGGTTTAAGGTTGAGAAGTTTGACCATGATTTGATTACTGATATTGGTCGAATTTTGAATCTAGAAGTTGAAATAGGCCCGTTGTGTCATTTATGACTTGTGTGCAAAATTTGGTGTTAATCGAGGTTGGTTTGGTATAAATAGACGTTAGTTTTGGAAGTTTGATGTTCATGGTTTACATAGGTTTGGATTGGGTTGCGAGTCATAGAAGCTTGTTGTTTGATGTGATTTTGGGACTCTAGTAGGTCCTCTATACGTTTTGGAACTTGTTGGTATACTAGGACGGGGTTCCTAGGACGGGGAACTTGTTGGAACTATTGGGCCAAGGTTTCCAAAGAATGTTGTTTGATGGATTGTTGAAGCTGCTAAGGTTCTGGTGCTATCATACCTGCACACTTTGGGCCACTGGTATGGCACCGCAGAAGTGGTCATCAAGGCATAAAAGTGCAAGTTGGATGGAATGTTGGGAACGCAGGTGCGGTCATCCCTCCGCAAAAGCAAACGTGTAAAGCGGCTGGTATCTACAGAAGCGCAAGCACATATGCGCTTATGAGTTTATAGGTACGATAATTCGGGGTCGTAAGCGAGGACCACATATGCAATGGATATTCCACAGGTGTGGAGCCATAGATGTTGTTGAGGGCTTGTAGAAGCAAGATCGCTGGGCAGAAAAAAGTGAATTCGAGGGTTTTATTTCATTCTATATCTTTTGACGTAGAGAGCACAGTCTGGGGCGATTTTGAGAGGGATTTTCAAGGAATTGATTAGGTTAAGTTATTCTAACTCGGATTTTTCTATTATACATGAATCCATTGTTGTTTTTACCGTTTAATAAATGTTTTAAGTTTTAAAAAATTGTGTAAACTACATAAACTAATTTTTTAGGATTTGAAGGTCGATTTAAGATCGGAATTGAGTAATTTTAGTATGGTTGGACTCGTTATCGAATGGATATTCGTATTTCGTAAGGTTTTTCGGGTTCCGAGATGCGAGATTGGGGTTGATTTTTTGAGTTGACTTTTTAATTTTCTTTGAATATTGCAGCTTTATTAATCATAATAGTTTCCTATGGTTTGTATTTATAGTATAAATTTATTTTGGCTAGATTCGAGCCACTCAGAGTTGGATAATCGTGGAAAAGGCTTACTGGTGGATTGAGTTAGCGTGTTTTGACGTAAGTATCTTTCCTGACTTTGTGTGGGTGAATTATCTCTTAGGATTTGTGTTGTTTTGTGTTAGTTGTGGTATGTGAAAGTCGTGTATGAAAGGTGATGAGCAGGTACATGGGCTAAATGTTGTAATTGACCAATTTTAGCTATGTAGATTCTTTTCATTCCTCTAATTGAGTTGTCATAACATGTGATATATGTGATCCTTAGTCTATCTTAACATGCTTCACTTGACATTGTTAATACTTGTCTCATCTCTTACTTGTTATTTGCCTATAAGTGCTTAGTTGAAGTTATTTTTCTCTCATTTCCTTATTAAATATTTAACTATTGAGTTACCTTACTTGAAGTTGTTATTTCTTGGAATATATTAATGTTTAATTTTGTGTTGAAGTTATAAAGTTCGTGATTCACATTGAAGAAAAATTGTAAATTGTTGAAATACCATTCTTCTTGAGATATTCACTTTCGGTTGCTATTGTTGAGACTCTTGCACATATCGTGGTTCAGCCATGGGCTATTTAATTATGGAAACATTATTGTTGTTAACTTCTTTGGCAAGTTGTGGTTTTGGGAACTTACGATTTGTGATATTTTGTAATATTAATACGCATGCGGTGAGATAAGGTGGATTTGGTACGCGTGTTGCTAGTATGGGAACTACTTGAAGCCACACGGTGTGATAAGGTGGGTAAAATGCGGGTAGCTATTTTAGGAAAATTATTTTCAAAACTAAATGCAAAGCTTCCGCGGTGGTATAAAGACTATGAATTTTTTTTTTGTGAAAAGAGACAACGAGGCGGTACCTCAGTAGTGATTCTTGTTGCTATCTTTCATCTAAAACACTTGTACTTGTTTGCATAGTTTCCTTGGCATTCTTCTTATGTGTTTCTGCTGTGATGCCTTAATTGCCCTGATTTCAATGTAGCTATTCTTGTTATATTTCTTCATTGTTTCCATTATTGTACTGTACTATACATGTTCAGTTTCTTTATTTATTCCAGTTGGTGTCTTAACCTGACATCGTCACTACTCTATCGAGGTTAGGCTTGATACTTAGTAGGTACCGTTGTGGTGTAATCATATTATGATTTTACACATATTTTTATGCAGATCCAAGTATTTTATACAAGTCTAGGCATCCGCGAGTTGAGCTTATATCAGAGACTTCAAGGTATACCTGCCTTGTTCGCAGGCCTCAGAGTCACCCATTATCTAGTTTTCATTTTATTCTCCTTTTATAAATACTGTTGTATAGTGATATTTCAGTATACTCGTGTAGATCTTTTTATGGGATCTCACCAGATTTTGGGTGTTATATTCAGTTGAATTGTGGATTCCCCTTTATGACAGCTGTTGATTTAATTGGGAGTTTTATTGTTATTTATGTCGATTATTCATGTATGTTAGGCTTACCAAATCCTATAGACTAGGTGCCATCATGACATCCTACGGAGGGTGATTGGGGTCGTGACAAGTTTGTATCTGGGCTCTAGGTTCATAGGTGTTACAATTCATAAGAAGGTTTAGTAGAGTCTCGCGGGTCGGTACGGAGACTTCCGTACTTATCTTCGAGAGGCTATGTAACTGTTAGGAATACTCTACCTCTTGGATTTTTTTTTCATGCGAATTTGTTGACTTCAAAATTTTGAATTATTTTCCTTCTATTCTCTCACAGATGGTGAGGTCACGCAGCGCCAGATCCGAAGATCATACACCCCCGCCCCCTGCTAGATCCGCGAGAGGTCGGGGCAGAGGCCGAGCAAGGGCACGTAATGCAGCTAGAGCATCTGCCTGGCTGCGACATAGGATCTACCAATAGGTACAATTGGGGGGTAGGCCCATGAGGCACTTTTTCACACCCCAAACCTGGTCCTGGACGTAACACGAAACATGACGAGCTCGAAACACACACCTCATATATTCTCACTAATAAAATATATTATAGTATAATATCGTATCCATAGAGATTTGATTTAAACAATATTCTCGTAGTTTCTAGCTTGGTTTCTCTCCAAAATGATCAACAATTGAGATTTATATCATTTCTAACTAAAATTAACTATGAATCTGAAGTTATTGACTAATGAAAATCGTAACAAGGAACAAGCAAAGAATGTTATCAATGGGAGAAGATAGGGTTTTGATTGGATAGGTGCAACATAATTTCTTGGGCTCTAACTCTAGGTAATTCACTTCTAATGTTTAAGTTAGTCTCTCAAATTCACTCAATTATTAGTTCAAATGTTCAGCAAAAACCCCTATCTCAATTAAGTCTTAACCTCACAAGATGAACCAATTTAGGCATGTGAAGATATGCAAGAATGTGTAGTGGATTGGTCTTTAAGAGAACCTCTCTCAATTATCCTCCTAACTAGATTTAATCAATGATTAAACTAGCCCTCTTTATTACTATGAAGAATCAAAGAACTCAACCAAGAATATAATGCAAAGATATCACAAGTTAGCCTCCCTCGATTACATTAACTAGTGAATATAGATGCAAAAATTAAATCATCCAAAATATTTCAATACATAAAACTAGAGTCATAATCCACAAACAATCATCAATACTCCAAATACATCAAACCCTAAATAGAACTACTCCATAATCATGGAGTAATTCATCAAAAATTAAATTAAAGTACAGGGAAACATAAATTCAATCCAAACTCTGGTCTTGAGGGAGGAAGGAATGATGAAATCCCTGTGCTCGTGTTCTTCTGACTCCCCCTCAGCCTCCTTAGGTCGAATATGTGTCAAAAGTCAAGAAACTAACATTTTTCCATGTGTTTATACCAAGTAGGGTCAGGCCCAAATGAAACCACCATTTCCTAGTCGAAATA
The DNA here is from genome assembly GCA_005239505.1 of Nicotiana paniculata. Classification (NCBI taxonomy): domain Eukaryota; kingdom Viridiplantae; phylum Streptophyta; class Magnoliopsida; order Solanales; family Solanaceae; genus Nicotiana; species Nicotiana paniculata. Next base: position 45,697 of record ML361787.1, on the reverse strand, counting down.
GGATTTTCACTCTGTAAAAATTACACATGCGCGCCACATGAGGCGACACACCATGTGGTGCTTAAGTGGGGAAATACAGAGAACTTGATAATTATCTGTTAGGCAGAGTTATACAGTGTCGTGCCGCAGTGGGCGTCGCATAGTGCATCGCGCTAGTGTCCATTTCCAGAGAATTGGCCAATTTCAATTCATCTACTATTTTCTCTTGTGTAATGATGAATTGGGCAGCCACTTCAAGTTGCACACATCACTTGCATGTCACAATTTGGAGGATTCAATTCCATGCCTTAGGAGAATTCCGTCTTCATGGTGCATGTCTTCCAACAAGACATGAAGGGCATTTTTTTTGCTTTGGGTATTTTTCTTTCACTTTTCATATACATATGCGGTACTCGACCCCCAAACTCGATCTCGGTTTAATTTCTTTTCGGCTTTTACTTAGATTTCAAAGGTTCAAATAGCTCGAATTAGCTCTATAATATCTACATCACTCTAAATCACACCTACAATGCATAAGACACATAATAAGTGCAAAACAATACTATTTAAAGCTCAAAAATTAGTAAAATGCAGTGAATTAGAGTGCAATAAGCGACTAAAATACAGGATTATAGCCTACCATCAGCACTCGGTATTTGACTACATGTGACCGAGCGAACCAACTAGATGGCTGAATCAACACGTGATATCATAACATATTGAGTGTGGAATATAAACTAACACATATTGTTATACTGAAAGTGTGAATGATATAAACCAAAGTGTGGAAACGATAATACAAGTCTAAAACATATTTGTAGTCAACATTGCTACACATGAAAAGCTTGTGACTCTTTCTAACTGTTACTTTATTCTATGAAGCCTCTAATGAAGTACTCAAAATACTGATTGTCTGTAAATACTGAATGACTATAAATTAATGATAATAACCCCAAAAGATCTAGGGCTCACCAATTAGCTGGTACGAGAATCCTAGTGCTCTGAATCGTCAACCTGAAAATCGTTACATGTATCGTGAGATGCAGGCCCTAGTTTAAAAGGACGTCAGTATATTTGAATTGCACTGGTATGAAAAAAAAAACAAAAAGAAAGAACTATAAATGCTGAAACTGAGCTAATAACTAAGAACTGATAACTGATAACTGAAAAGATAAATGTTGAAACATAAACCAAAACGATAATTAAAACTGATAACTGAAATGGTAACTGATAACTGATAACTGAAATAATACATGATAACTGAACAAAGGAAGTAAGGATATGAATACTACTTCTTCTGAACGATGAACTACTTGTTAATCTGGATAAACTACGGCATCAGGCCCAATATATATGTGCATAAGCTACGACCTCGGGCTCAAGTATGTGTATACATAACTATTACCTCATGCCCAAAAATTCATAAAAGCATGAACAACGACCTCGGGCCCAAACATGCATAAAGGATAAACTACGGCCTCAAGCCTAAATATGCATAAAGCATAAACTGCGGCCTCAGGCCCAAATACAGGTGTTCAACATTCAGGGATTTAAATTGAGGAACTGAGAATCATACTGCAATATGTAATGCTAAAATACTAAATAATAACGAGTTACATGATATAGGAATACCGAATACAACTAGATTGAGACATGTATTCATGAACTGATTATGAAACCTGAAACTTCAACTATTTATGACATGCTAAGAAATCTAGAATGAGACTCATGGGCATCAAACCAAAGTCTATATTCATTATACACTAAGCTCACAACGTTCAGAATGAAAGTCATGAATGAATTACAAAGCTAGAGAATAGAAGTCCTTCAACTATTCAAGGAACTAAGTTTAACTATATTTCTGAGGCAATTAGTAACATTGTGAAAATAACGCAGTGTATGGAGAATCATTAACATTCCTAAACATAGAGATTTAGCCTCACATACCTTGACTCTGACCTTTTTAACCGTATCACAATGTTCATCACCTCTTTCAATGATAATGTCACGACCCCAAATCCCAAGCCGGCCGTGATGACGTCTATCATGGAACTAGGCTAGCCAATCATTTCAGAATATATATATATATATATATATATATATATATATATATATATATCATAATTTCCCATAATTAGTAGATTTTACAATTATCAGAATGAGATGAAACAAATACACACTTCCCCAAAACCTTGAGTGAACTTGTCATGAGCATCTAAGACTGAAAATACAATGTACAACAGTGACTTGCTACAACAAAAGTTCGAGGTACAAAATACCAAAAGAAACTATAAACTAATGGAAGGAAAGGAGGTGAGTTGGGGACGCTGAGAAGCTACCTCAATCCTCAAACAACTTCAAGCTCGTCCGGAAATCAACAAGCGAGATGGTATGGTACCTAGATCTGCACACAGAGGTGCAGGGCGTAACGTGAGTACGACAACTCAGTAAGTAATCAATGTAACTAAAAACTTGAGTGTAGTGACGAGCAATTTAAATCATGTAAATCTATATAATGAATAACAGTGTAAATGGACAAATCAAGTCAGGAATCTACAATTTCGAATATTTCATAAAACTCTTGTTTCCATTTAAAAATATTGTATGAAAACATTTGCCCAACATTTATTAGCAGGGGCTCAGTGTAAAGAAGAGTGAAAACAATATTTTCATGAAATATAAGCCCAACGGGCAGATTATCACTCACAATAAAGCCACTGGGCAAGCTTCTAAGTCACTCGTGACTACACTATCAGTATCTTATGCTCTCACTTAACACTCGTACTCAGTAAGTACCATGAACACACACAACTGCTGCGGCGGGAAGCCCGCTCCACTACATTTATACATACATATATATTAATACTGATGCGGCGTGCAACCCGATCCATATATATAACATATATTGCTGCGGCGTGCAGCCCGATCCATATAATAGTCGACTGCGCTCACTAGGGGTGTACAAACTCCTGGAGGGGCTCCTTCAGCCCAAGCGCTATATCTTCTGCGGCGTGCACCCCAATCCATATATAACAGATATTATTGCCGCGTGCAGCCCGATCCATATACATATAATCTCTATTGCTGCAGCGTGCAGCCCGACCCACATAAAATATATAACATATATATTGCTGCGGCGTGCAGCCCGTCCCATAACTATCCTCACATACTCGGCTCTCGGACTGACTCAGTCACCCTCACAAGCCACTTGGGAAATTCATCTCAACTCGCGGGACTCAGCCCAAAATACTTTTCTGAGGTTTCAAAGCAGTGTGATAACAGTAAAAATAACAACAATTAGGAAACAATGACTAAGTGCACAATTTACTAACAAGATAGTGGTCGAATAGTGTAAAAGTACCCCCTGAGGGTCTAAACAGGTTGGATCAAGGCCCTAACATGGCTCACAACCCATAACAAGTATAAACTTCTAAAAGACAGGATGTAGTGAGGTTTCAAATCGAATACGCGGCTTAATAGTCGCTACGGGATGGAACGAGTCACAATCCCTATCGGTGCACTCCCCCACGCTCGTCACCTAGCATGTGCGTCACCTTATTTATCAACACAATATCAAATAATAGGGTGTCATACCCTCAGGTTTAGAGTTACAATCGTTACTTACCTCAAAACAACACAAAATGCTCCGAATCTAACCAAAATCAGATTAACATCATCAATACACACTAACGGAACAAAACCCAATCGAAAGATATAAATTTTAACACAATTCTCGAAATTCGGCCAACTCTGAGCCCCGGGCCAACGTCTCGAAATTCAATAAAATTTACATCACTAGAAACCTCGTCATCCCACGAGTCTATACATACAAAAAACTCCACAATCGGACCATAATTGCCCACTCAAATCATCAAAATAATTTCCAATATTCCTCCCCATTTTTCCTAACTTTTTCCACTTTAATTCTTCAAATTGCAAGCCTAATCCGTACAAAATAGCATAGAAACGAGTTTTATAATCCGGGAACTTACCTCCACTGAAGAACCTTGAATTCTTTCTTCAATTTTCTCTCAAACAAGCTCCACCCACATGCAACAATTGAAGAATGACTAATATTTCGCGAAGGCACCATTTTATACTGTTCTACCCAGTCAATCCGCACTTGCGGACCTTTCTTCGCTCCTGCGGTCCCTGGTGCGCACCTGCGAAAATCCACTAACAGTCCCTTTCTTGTATCTACGGTCCCTTTTCCGCACCTGTTGCTTCGCAGGTGCGGCCAATTCCTCGCACCTGCGGACTCCTCCTACATAGCCTCTTTTTGCACCTGTGCAGGGACCTTCGCACCTGCGGCGTCGCACATGCGGCTGCCCATTCACAGGTGCGGCCACACCAGCATCTATTTGCTGCAAATTTCCTAAGTTCGGACCTCCGCCATCAGTCCGAAATCAATCCCGAGCCCCTCGGTGCCCCAACCAAACATACCAACACACCCCATAGCATCATTCCAACTTTGTCGAGCCTTCAAAACACCAAAAACAACACGAGAACACCAAAATTACATCAAATTCAAACCTATGAGTTTTGAAACTTCTAAATTTCGCCAATGATGCTGAAACCAACCAAAACACATCTGATTGACCTGAAAATTTACACACATATCCAAAACGACATTATGAACCTGCTCCAACTATCGGACTTCCATTCCGACCCCTATGACCTATTTTCCACTGCCGACCGGAAATCTCCAAAAACTAACTTTCGCCAATTCAAGCCTATTTCTACACCGGGCATTACTTCATTCCGTTCAGACTCCTACGTCCCAAATCACCTAGCAAAGCTATCCGAGCCATAAAATCCGCATTCCGAGGTCGTTTACTAATAAGTCAACTCTCAATTTTACTTTTCAACTATTAGGCTACTTTAAGAAGCTAAGTGCCTCTGTTCTCACCACGACCACTAAGAACCCAAACCATCCGACCCAACAAAACATAAACAAGCTAAGCAATATATGATAAATCATAAATGGGGGAAACGGGTCTAATCTCACCAAACGACCGGCCGGGTCGTTACATCCTCCCCCTCTTAAACAAAAGTCGTCCTCGAACGGGTCTAGAAACACACCTGGAGTCTCGAATAAGTGAGGATATTTGTCCCGCGTCTCCCCCTCGGTCTCCCAGGTGGCATCCTCCACCGGCTGTCCTCTCCACAGAACTTTCACTAAGGCTATATCCTTAGACCTCAACTTTCAGACGTGATGACCCAAAATAGCCACTGGCTCTACCTCATATGACATATCAACCACGAGCTGAACCGTGCTGAAGTCCAAAACATGAGATGGGTCACCAACATATACCGGAGCATTGAAACATGGAACACCGGATGAATACATGATAAACTGGGAGGCATGGCAAGTCTATAAGCCACCTCCCCAACCCATTGAAGCACCTCAAAATTCCCCATAAATTGGGGACTCAGCTTTCCCCTCTTCCCGAACCTCATAACACCCTTCATGGGTGACACCTTCAGCAGTACCTTCTCCCCAATCATGAAAGACACATCTCGGACCTTCCGGTCCGCATAACTCTTCTGCCTAGATTGCATCGTGCGAAGCCGCTCCTGAATCAATTTCACCTTACCTAGCGTATCCTGAACCAAGTCTGTTCCTAATAGCCTTGCCTCGCCCGGCTCAAACCAACCAACCAGAGATCTGCACCTCCTACCATATAAATCCTCATACAGAGCCATATGGATACTCGACTGATAACTATTGTTATATGAAAACACCACGAGCGGCACAAACCGGCCCCATGAATCCCCAAAATCAATGACACATGCACGCAACATATCCTCCAAAATCTAAATAGTACGCTGCGACTGCCCGTCCTTCTGAGGATGAAACGCTATGCTCAACTCGACCTGAGTACCCAACTCTCTCTGTACGGCTCTCCAAAACTGAGATGTGAACTGAGTACCTCTGTCAGAAATGATAGAAACTGGAACCCAATGCAATCAGACAATCTCCCTGGTATGAATCTTTGCTAACCGCTCCGAAGAATAAGTAGTACCAACAGGAATGAAGTGCGCGGACTTGGTCAGCCGATCCACAATAACCCATATAGAATCAAACCTCCTCGAAGTTCGTGGTAGTCCAACTACGAAGTCCATGGTGATATGCTCCCACTTCCACTCCGGAATATCAAATCTCTGAAGCAGTCCACCTGGTCTCTAGTGCTCATACTTGACCTGGTGACAGTTGAGACACCGAGCCACAAACTCAACAATATCCCTCTTCATCTTCCTTCACCAATAATGCTGTCTCGGATCCTAATATATCTTCGCAGCACCCGGATGAATGGAATACCGCGAACTATGGGCCTAAGCTAGAATCAAATATCGAAGCCCATCCACGTTGGGCATGCAAATTCGGCCTTGCATCCTCATGACCCCATCATCACCAATAACCACATCCCTGGCATCACTGCGGCGGACCCTGTCCTGGAGAACAAGCAAATATGGATCATCATACTGGCGTGCTCTAATCTGATCATAAAGAAAAGACCTGGAGGCTACAAAAGCCAATACCCGCGGATGTTCTAATAGATCCAATCTCACCAACTGACCTGCTAAAGCCTGAACATCAAGTGCTAAATGCCGCTCTGCTACTGGAAGGTAGGCCAAACTCCCCAAACTCTTCGTTCTACGACTCAGGGCATCGGCCACTACATTGGCCTTCCCCGGATGATATAAGATAGTGAGGTCGTAATCCTTAAGAAGCTCCAACCACCTCCTCTGACGCAAATTCAGATCCTTCTACTTAAGCAGATGCTGCAGACTACGGTGATCAGCGAAAATATCACAATGCACTCCATACAAATAATGACGCCAAATCTTCAAGGCGTGAACAATAGTTGCTAGCTCAAGATCGTGCACCAGATAATTCTTCTCGTGCACCTTCAACTGTCTGGACGGGTAGGCAATCACCCTACCGTCCTGCATCAAAACCGCTCCAAGGCAACTCTCGAGGCATCACAGTAAACTGTATAAGAACCTGAACTCGTAGGCAAAATCAATACAAGAGTTGTAGTCAAAGTTGACTTGAGCAATTGAAATCTCTCCTCACACTCCTCAGTCCACCTGAACTGAGCACCCTTATAGGTCATTCTGGTCATAGGTGCTGCAATAAATGAGAATCCCTCGACGAAACGGCGATAGTACCCTGCCAAACCAAGGAAACTGCGAATCTCAGTAGTGGATGACGGTCTAGGCCAACTCTTCACCGCCTCTACCTTCTTCGTATCAACCTGAATACCCTCACTGGACACCACGTTCCCCAATAAAGCTACTGAATCAATCCAGAACTCACACTTCAAAAAAATTTCATACAATATCTTCTCTCTCAAGGTCTGAACCACAACTCTCAAATGCTGCTCATGATCCTCTCGAGATCGGGATACACCAAGATATCGTCAATGAACACGATGATGAAAGAATATAGATAAGGCCAAAATACAGTGCATAAAGGTTGTTGGGGCATTCGTCAGCCCGAAAGACATAACCAGAAACTCATAATCACCATATCTAGTCATGAAAGCAGTTTTCGGGATGTCTGGAACCCGAATCTTCAACTAATGATAGCCGTAACGCAAGTCAATCTTAGAAAATACTCTGGCACTCCTGCAACTGATCAAACAAGCCATCTATACGAGGCAAGGGATACCGGTTCTTCACCATAATTCTGTTCAGCTGCCGATGGTCAATACACATACGCATGGAACCATCTTGCTTCTTCACAAACAACACTGGTGCACCCCTAAGGTGACACACTACGCCGAATGAACCCCTTATCTAGGAGTTCCTAAAGTTGCTCCTTTATTTCATTTAGATCTGTTGGTGTCATACGATAAGGTCGAATAGAAATAGGCTGAGTACGTGGCACCAGGTCGATACCAAAATCAATGCCCCTGTCAGGTGGCATGCCTGGCAGGTCTGCAGGAAACACGTCCGGAAAGTCAAGGACCACAGGAACCGAATCAATAACAAGAGTCTCACCACTAATATCCCTCACAAAATCCAGATACGATAAACACCCCTTCTCAACCATATGCTAAGCCTTCAGGTAGGAAATCACCCTACTAGGCACATAATCAGAAGACCCTCTCCACTCAACCCTCAGACATCTGGGCATAGCTAAAGTCACGTTCTTAGCATGACAATCAAGAACTACATGCCACGGAGAAAACCAATCCATGCCCAATATCACATCAAAATCGACCATGCTGAGTAACAATAGGTCCACTCGGGTCTCCAGACCCCTAATAGATATCATACACGACCGATACACACGGTCCACAACAACAGTATCGCCCACCGGAGTCGACACATGAAAAGAGGTAACTAAAGACTCACGGGGCATATCCAGAAAATGTGAAAAATATGAAGAAACATAGAAATATGTAGAACCAGGGTCAAATAAAGTCAAATCATCTTGGCAACAGATTGAGACAATACCGGTGATCACTGCATCGGAGGCCACAGCATCTGGCCTGGCTAGAAAGGCATACATACGGGCCTGACCTCCACATGCTCGACCTCCCCCTCTGGGCGACCTCTAGCTGATTGACTACCACCCCTGGCTGCCTAGGCGGGTGGGAAAGTAACTGGGGCTGAAGTCGAAGGTTGGCTACTCAGCTGAGATGGACCTCCAAGAAGATGAAGACACTACCTCCTCATATGCCCGAACTCTCCACACTCATAACAGCTCCCTGGAGCTGGAGACTGGGACTGAAATGAACCCCTGGCACCAGAATGGCCACTAGCAGAAACATGCATAGAAGACCCCTGAACTGATGGTGCTCGAGCTGCACTCTGGGTTGGAAGGACATCGAATGAAGAATGGCCTGGCTGAAAACCGCGGGGATCATGCCCCGAAGATGCACCACTATAGGCTTGGCAGCCTGACCGAGGAGGCCTGAATGAACGGCCCCTGCCATGCTAAAACTGCCCACTGGACGGAGCACCACTAGAACCACCCAATCCACAAGGCCTCTTGGCCTCCCTCTCTACCCGCTCCTGGAGGCAAACCGCCTAAATATCTTGAGCAATATCGAAAACCTGCTCGAATGTAGCATTTGATACTCTCTCCCGGGTCATGAAAAGGCGGAGCTGATAAGTAAGGCCATCTACAAACCTCCTCATCCTCTCCCTGTCAGTAGGGACTAACTCTGTAGCATGACGAACTAACTTCGAAAACTGCATCTCATACAGTGTCACTGATTGCTTCCCGTGATGCAGCTACTCAAAATGCATGCGCTGCTCTTCCCGGTGAGACAATGGTACATACTTCTCCAAGAAGATAGTGAAGAACTACTTCCAGGTAAGGGGTGCTGAACCAATAGGCCTACGCCTCTCAAAAGACTCCCACCAAGTGAAGGCAGCACCAGAGAACTGAAAAGTAGCAAATGAGACGCCTCCGGTCTCCGAAATCCCAGCAATACGCAGCATCCTCTGGCACTTATTTGGAAAACCCTGGGCATCCTCGCCCTCAGCACCACTAAATGTCGAAGGTTGTAGTCTACTAAACCTCTCCATCCTACGCTACTCATCATCTGGCATAGCTGGGACCACGAAGTCCTGAACTAGAGCAATTGGCTGGGCTGGAACCGCCCCCGGTGTCTGGTGGCCTTGAGTAGCCTGCTCAGGTGTCTGGGCAAGTGGAGTCTGACTGCCTCCCATGACCTGAGAAGTAGCAGCAACTACCTGAGCAAGGGTGGTACACACTGTCAAGATCTGGGCCAAGGTCTCCTGAAGACCGAAAATAACAATAGGCAATGCCGGTGCCTGAGCATGTCCCGTTGGAGTATCTGGAGCGGGAACCTGGTCCTGAGTAGTAGGGGGATCAACTGATACTGCCCTGGCTGCCGCACGGTCTGTCCCCCTACCTCTACCATGGCCTCGACCTCTCGCTGATCTAGTTGGTGGCTGATCACCCTAATCGGTGGCGCGAGTCCTCACCATCTGTGAGAGAATGAAACAACAAAATTTTAGATTTCTAGAATCAATCAAATGGCACGATAGAATATAGGAAAAATGACATTGTTCCTAACGGTTCTGTAGCCTCTCGAAGATAAGTACTGACATCTCCGTACCGATCCGCAAGACTCTACTACACCAGCTCATGACCATTGATTCCTATGTAACCTAGGCTCTGATACCAACGTGTCACGACCCTAAATCCTAAGCCGGCCATGATGGCGCCTATCATGGAACTAGGCTAGCCAACCGTTTTAGACTATCAATATATATATATATATATATCATAATTTCCCAAAATTAGTAGATTTTAAAAATAGCAGAATGAGATGAAAGGACTACACACTTCCCCAAAACCTGGAGTCAACTTGTCATAAGCATCTAAAACTGAAAATACAATGTACAATAGTGACTTGCTCCAACAAAAGTCTGAGGTACAAAAGACAAAAAGAAACTATAAACTGAGGGAAGGAAAGGAGGTGAGCTGGGGACGCTGAGCAGCTACCTCAATCCTCGAACAACTCCAAGCTCGTCCGGAAATCAACTAGCGAGATGGTCTGGTACCTGGATCTGCACACAGAGATGCAGGGAGTAACGTGAGTTAAGGAATCAATGTAACTAAAAACTTGAGTGTAGTGACGAGCAATTTAAATCTTGTAAATCAATAGAGTGAATAACAATGGAAATGAACAAATCAAATCAGGAATCTACATTTCCAAATATTTCATAAAACTCCAGTTTCCATTCAAAAATCTTGTATGAAAGCATTCTGCCCAAATTTACTAAGAGGGGCTCAGTGTAATGAAGAGTGAAAATAGTATTTTCATGAAATATAAGCCCGGCGGGCACAATATCACTCACAATAAAGCCTCCCGGGCAAGCCTCTCAGTCACTCGTGACTCCACTATCAGTATCCCATGCTCTCACTTAACACTCGTACTCCATAACTACTATGAACACACACAACTGCTGCGGCCGGCAGCCCGCTCCACTATATTTACACATACATATATATTTATACTACTGCGGCGTGCAGCCCGATCCATATTTATAATATATATTGTTGCGGCGTGCAGCCCGATCCATATAATAGTCGACTGTGCTCACTAGGGGTGTACAAACTTCTGGAGGGGCTCCTTCAGCCCAAGCACTATATCTATTGTGGCGTGCAGCCCGACCCAATATGTATATTGCTGCGGTGTGCAGCCCGATCCATATATAACATATATTGTTGCGGCGTGCAGCCCGATCCATATATAACATATATTGTTGCGGCGTGCAGCCCGATCCATATATATATAATCTCTATTGTTGCGGCGTGCATCCCGACCTACATATAATATATAACATATATATTGTTGCGGGCGTGCAGCGTGTCCTATAACTATCCTCTCATACTCGGCTCTCGGCCTGACTAAGTCACCCTCACAAGCCACTTGGGCAATTCATCTCAACTCGCGGGACTCAGCCCAAAATACTTTTCAGAGTTTTCAAAGCAGTGTGATAACAGTAAAAATAATAACAATTAGGAAGCAATGACTGAGTGCACAATTTACTAACAGGATAGTGGTAGAATAGTGTAAAAGTACCCCCCCTGAGGGTCTAAACAGGTCGGCACAAGGCCCCAACATAGCTCACAACCTATAACAAGTATGAACTTCTAAAAGACAAGATGTCGTGAGGTTTCAAATCAAAAACGCGGCTTAATAATCGCTACGGGATGGAGAGAGTCACAATACCTATCGATGCGCGCCCCCACGCTCGTCACGTAGCGTGTGTGTCACCTCATTTATCAACACAATATCAAATAACTGGGTGCCATACCCTCAGGTTTAGAGTTACAATCGTTGCTTATCGCAAAACATCCCAAAAGCTACTCTGTGATGCGCTTGCCCCTCAAATTGGCTCCCAAATGCTCCGAATCTAACCAAAATCAGAATAACATCATCAATACACGCTAACGGAACAAAACCCAATCGAGAGATATAAATCTTAACACAATTATCGAAATTTGGCCAAATCCGATCCTCGGTAACACGTCTCAGGATTTAATAAAATTTACATCACTAGAAACCTCGTCCTCCCACGATTCTATACATACCAAAAACTTCACAATCGGACCATAATTACCCACTCAAATCACCAAAATAATTTCCAATATTCCTTCCCATTTGTCCCAACTTTTTTCCACTTTAGTTCTTCAAATTACAAGCCTAATCCGTACAAAATAGCATAGAAATGAGTTTCATAATCTGGGAACTTACCTCCACTGAAGAACCTCGAATTCTTTCTTCAATTTGCTCTCAAACAAGCTCCACCCACATGCAACAATGGAAGAATGACTACAATTTTGCGGAGGCACCATTTTATGCTGTTCTTCCCAGTTAATCCACACCTGTGGCCTTTCCTCGCACCTGTAGACCCGCATCTGCGGTCCCAGGTGCGCACGTGCGAAAACCCACTAACAGTCCCTTTCTCGCACCTGCGGTCCCTTTTCCGCACTTTCGGCTTTGCAGGTGCGGCCAATTCTTCGAACCTGTGGACTCCTCCTGCCTAGCCTCTTTTCTCATCTGCGCATGGACCTTCGCACCTGCGGTATCGCACCTGCGGCTGCCCATCTGTAGGTGATGCCACACCAGCAGCTGAGCACCAGCAGCTACAAATTTCCTAAGCTCGAACCTCCGCCAACCATCCGAAATCAATCCCAAGTCCCTCGGGGCCCCAAACAAACATAAAAACACACCCCATAGCATCAGTCAAACTTATTCGAGCCTTCAAAACACCAAAACTAACACGAAAACACCAAAATTACATCAAATTCAAACCTATGAGCTTTGAAACATCTAAATTTCGCTAATGATGCCGAAACCAACCAAAACTCATCTGATTGAACTGAAAATTTGCACACATATCAAAAATGACATTATGAACCTTCTCCAACGGTCGTAATTCGATTCTGACCTCTATGGCTTATTTTCCACTGTCGACCGGAAATCGCCAAAAACTAACTTTCGCTAATTCAAGCCTAATTCTACACCGTACGTCAAAACTTCATTCCGAACACACTCATAAGTCCCAAATCACCTAGCAAAGCTATCCGAGCCATAAAATACGCATTCTGAGTTTGTTTATCAATAAGTGAACTCTTAATTTGATTTTTCAACTATTAGGCTACTTTAAGAGGCTAAGTGCCTTTGTTCTCACCACGACCACTCCGAACCCAAACCATCCGACCCAACACAACATAAACAGGCTAAGCAATATATGATAAAATATAAATTGGCGAAATGGGGCTAATCTCACGAAACAACCATTCGTGTCGTTACAGATAATCTATAGAATATATATATATCAAGAGGAACCAATATTAGCACTAATGCTCATGTTTCCATTACTGTGGCATTGTATCAAACACCTTATGGAATAAAGCCTCATAAATCTCATTAATGGTGTTTTCTTCACCAAATTATCATTCTACCAAGTAAAGGTGATTCTACAATCCCAAATAGATGTAACCAACACTATTTCTCATCGCGCAAATGATTATAGAAATGTCAAGTCAATAACCCAAACCCCTAGCATAGTTCATTTGATTTCCTTTATCAAAACCATCTACTATTCCCCAAAAAAATAATTAGTTCATAGTTATAAATGATTAGGGAGTAAAGGTATTACCTTTATGAAGTTCAGTCCTCTTGAATTCGAGCTCTGGGTTTCTTTTCTTAACAATAATGTCTCGATCGAATATCTAATGATTTGAAGGATTTTCTCATGTTAATAAGGTGTTGGAGAATTGAAATTAACTCTGAATCATCATTAGAACTTATCTTAGATGATGGAGGGACATTGGGGGAGTTAGGTTCTTGAGAGCTTCCCTTCTAGAGCAAAGATACGTGTTTGGGGTTTTAGGGAACGGTAGGGTTTAAATAAATGTACGCGCTCAAAAATTGAGGAGGAAATAAAAGTATCTTGGATAAACATCTTTGGCACGGTGCATCATCAGAGGCACCAAAATAACTAGGTAAGGCACCATGAGAGGCGGCAAAACCACAATGCCTTGCACTCCCAGGGGCGCTAAGGTTAATGCCTGGATAGTGCCTTGCACTGTCAGGGGTGTCGAGGATAACACTTTTCACTGTCTATGGCCGTGAGTCTTCATGTCCTTGCACTATCTAAGGCTGTGAATTTCATGGACTTGCAATGTCTCATGATGTAAGACATATGTAATGATCTGGCCGGTCGTTCCATGACATTAGCCTTGTTTCCCCTATTTCCACTTTATTGTGTGTTGTGTAGCCTGATTCTTTCATGTTGAGTCAGTTGGTTCGGGTTCGGAGTGGTCGTGGTGAGAACAGAGACACTTAGTCTCTTAAATTGGCTTAATAGTTGGAAAAGCCAACTGGGAGTTGACTTATTGGTAAACGACCTCGGAATGTAGATTTTATGGATCAGATAGCTTCGTTAGGTGATCTGGGACTTAGGAGTGTGTTCAGAATGTGGTTTTGATGTCCGGTGTAGAATTTGGCTTGAATTGGCGAAGTTGAGTTTTTGGCGATTTCCGGTTGGCAGTGGAAGTTAGCTATCGGGGTTTAAATGGAATTTCGAAAGTTGATCAGGTTCATAGTGTCATTTTGGACGTGTGTGCAAATTTCAGGTCATTCGGACATGTTTTGGTTGGTTTCGGCATAATTGGCGGAATTTAGAAATCTAAAAGTTCATAGGCTTGAATCCGATGTGATTTTGGTGTTTTGGCATTGTTTTGGGTGTTTCGAAGGCTCGAGTAAGTTTGAATAAGGTTATGGGACTTTTTTGTGTTTTTGGTTGGGGTCCCGAAGTGCTCGGGATGATTTCGGATTGTCATCGGAGGGATTGATGTTGGAAAATGCATCTGAAGAAGCTGCTGGTTCCAGGCTTCTGGTGTGGCCATACCTGCGGAAGGGTAGCCGCAGATGCGATGCCACAGACGCGGGGTGGTTTGCGCAGGTGCGCAAATGGGTCAGGCTGGAGAAAGTCGCAGGTGAGAGATATTGGTCGCATGTGCGGGTGATTCACCGCAGGTGCGAGATTTGGGCCTTAAGTGGAATTCCGCAAGTGCGCACCTGGGACCGCAGGTGCGCACCTGGGACCGCAGGTGCGGGTCCGCAGGTGTGGAGCAAGGGCCGCAGGTGCGGTTTCACTGGACAGGAAGTATAAATACTTGCCTCCGCGAATTTTTGGCATTTTCATCACTTTTGCATGCGGTTTGAGTCATTTTGGGAGCAAATTGAAGAAGGATTTCGAGGCTCTTCCGTGGAGGTAAGTTTCTCAGACTAAAATCTCGATTCTATGTTGTTATTTGACGGATTAGGTTTGGAATTAGTGGATTTAATGACATAAATTGGGGGTTTAGGTCTTGGGAAATTGAGACTTATAATTAAGGAATTTAGGGGTCAATTGTAGTCGGATTTTGATTCATTTTTTATGTGTAGACTCGGGAAAGGATAAGGATTCTTGTGATGCATTTTTTATGGAATTCCGAGGCGTGGGCCCGGGGCTCAGATTTGGCCAATTTCGGGAATTTTGGTTAAAATTAATAGTTTTCGATTCGGCCTTGTTCATATAGCATATATTGATGATGTTAATCTAGTTTTGGTTAGATTCGGAGCAATAGGGAGCCGATTCGAGAGGAAAGAGCATCGCGAATTAGTATTTGGGTCGGGTTGAGGTAAGTCATGGCTATAAATCTTGTCCTGATGGTATGAAACCCCGGACGTCGTATTTTCTCACTATTTTTGGAGTGGCGCACATGCCGGATGATGAGTGTGTGGCGTGCACTGATTTTTCGATTTGGACTTTGTCCTTTCCTCGGCAAATATTGAGTTACATATTTACTTTAAATCATATGTTAACTCGTGTTCTAAAACTATTGCTATATTTGGGTTGTAAGCCATGTTTGGGGCCTTGCGCCGACTTGTTTACACCCCTTGGGGACTTTTACTACTATTTCCTCACTCTGTGGACTTATGATTACACTCAGTCATTTTATGTTTAACTATTTTCGAAACTCAACCTTATTTACACTATTTTGAGATATAAAATGATGTTTTGGGTCGAGTACCCCGTTTTACTGATAGCCCGAGTGGCTTACTGAGAGTTTTTGACTGAGTGAGGTCATGGTCCTGATTGTGAGGATATGAGATGCCACGATGTTGCTTGATATTAGCGCTTGGGCTGAAGGAGCCCATCCATAGTATGTACACACCCCCAGTGAGCGCAGGTACCTACTGAGTGCGAGTGCCGAGTGTCGAGTGCTGAGTGACGAGTGATTAGGAAGCATGACTGACTGTGAGGTTGCCCGAGA
Source organism: Nicotiana paniculata (assembly GCA_005239505.1). Classification (NCBI taxonomy): domain Eukaryota; kingdom Viridiplantae; phylum Streptophyta; class Magnoliopsida; order Solanales; family Solanaceae; genus Nicotiana; species Nicotiana paniculata. The sequence goes on along the minus strand of ML361787.1, from coordinate 29,388 downwards.
GGCTGATACTGAGTGATTGTGAGGTGTGCTGAGCGAATGATTATGAGTGATAATTTTCCCGAGGGCCGATTTATGATATATGTTTTGGCCCGAGGGACTATTTATGATTAATTTCATTTTACACTAAACTCTTTGGGTATTTTTTTTTCTGAAATTGTTGGAAAACACATTTTCCAAAGGATTTTACTAAAGTTGGCTTTTAAAGCATGTTAATTTAATGTATACATTGTTGGAAAGAAAGGTTGTGCTTATTGTTAATTGATGATTTGATCTTATCTGTTTCTTACTTCTTAGACTTGATTTATTTTCATTACTACTGAATTGGCGTACTCACATTACTCCCTGCACCCCTATGTGCAGATACAGGTCTTGGTACCGAGCGCTAGTTTCCTTCCTTCGTGTGGAGCCGGAGTTGGGACGCCGAGGTAGCTGTCCAGCGTCAAACATCATCTCTTTTCCTATTTCTTGTTTTGTACCTAGTTCCTCGTTCTGAGTCTTGATGTATTTTGACAGTAGGGTTATTTTGTACTACTCGTAGATGCTCATGATGGTTGACTCCAGGTTTTGGGGTAGTGTATAAACTGTTTTGCTCATTTTGTTGCTTTAAACTGCTTAAGCGAAAGAAATTTTTGTGAAAGATCAGAATACTTTTGAAAATTATGAAATATTATGTTAGTATGTAATTGTTGGCTAACCTAGTTTCATGATAGGCGCCATCACGACCGGCTTAGGATTTGGTGTAGTGACAGCAGAGCTCCTACAAACTTAGTCAAGTCTATCAAATTTTATCCACCTTAGTCCCGATGTTGGTTGAAGCACAACTATATCCACCTAAGTACTGAACTGGCGTGAATATCTGAGTACTAGACTGGCATGAGTATTTGCGTACTAAACTGACATTTATGTTATAACATGAGATCTGAATACTGAAAACATAAATTTTGTGACATGAGATTTGAATACTGGAAACTTGAATGTTATAACATGACGTGTAAAATACTAGGTGTACAATCGCCAATTCTGGTGAAAACTTTAGCTCGTAAGCTACTTGTTCGATCCTTCGTAAGCTCCTATACGACCCGATGTATGTGAGACTGAGCTTTCCCTTCTTCCCAAAACATACAACACCTTTCATAAGCAAAAGTTTAAGAAACATCTAATCATCAACTTGAAACTCTAGGTCTCTACGTTGCACATCCGAATAGGACTTTTGGCAACATTAAGCTGTATTCAAATGCTCTTAAATCAACTTGACTTCCTCCATAGCCTGATAGACCAAATCTAGTCCGAACAACTCTCTGTGCCAACTTTGAACACACCAATTGGTGATCTACACCTACTCCCATACAGAGCTTCGTATGGTGCCATATTGATACTACAATGGCAGTTGTTATTATTAGCAAACTCAATGAGAGGTATGTGATCATCCCAAATACCATTAAAATCAAGGACATATCCTCAAGTTTCTAAATAGTGTGCTCTTCCTGGCCAACTATCTGAAGATGAGACATTGTGTTAATGTTTACTCTTGTGCCTAATTCTTTGTGAAAGGACTTCTAAAAGGTTGTTGTAAAATTGAGCACCACAATCTTAAATGATGGACAACGGAGTCCCCGGTAATTGGACGATTTCTTGAATGTACAACTTAGCATAATGTTTTGCTAAATTTGTGGTCTCTCTGGCATGATGTGCACTAACATGATAAGTCAATCTACACTCACCCAATCAAATCATTCTTTCAAAATGAGCGAGATAATCCTATGATAAACTCCATATTTACCATCTCCACTAAAGAATATATGTATTCTGAGATAAACACTTGGTTTTCTACTGCTCGACTTTCACTTGCTGACAATTCAGATACTCTGCCACAAATTTTTCGTCATTCTTTTTCATGTCGTTCCACAAATAAAACTCCTTGAGATCATGATACATCTATGGGAAACCTAGGTAGATATAACACATGGAATTATGGGCTTCTAACAGGATCCTCCTTGTCTATGTCCATCTATGTTTGGACACACAATCCGTCTTGGTACCTCAAAGTACCATCATCACCCCCTTTGTTCAAAAGCCATCGTCCTATGCTTGTGAATCCCCTCATTCAGCTACAACAAGTAGGATTAACAAACTGTTTCTCCTTCACTTCTACTACTAAGGAGGAACGAGTCCCTCTCTGGACAACAACTCCACTATCTTTGGTGTCCGAAAGTCGAACTCCTACCTTGGCTAAGCAGTGAATGTCTTTCACCAAAGTTCTCTTGTCTGCCTCAATCATGAGCTATACTTCACATACTTAACTATATTTTTATGGTAATTCTTGAAAACACGTATAATATTGATGTGAGCTAAGTCTTTGACCAGTACACAGAAGATTAGAGTCTCATGAATATTCTACTAACTTCGTGTTTCTTACATACGCTAGGCACATTCGTGGCGGTTTATATAATTTTTCGTATCCATGCTAGCTTTTCGGATTTGAAATCTACAACTAGACTTACGGATGATTTTCACAACCCCCCCTAGAAAAAAGGTTAAGGTACTTTACTTGCAGATCATTCTCTTTTTTTGTGATCCGAACAACATTCCTTATCTTCTGCAATTCTTTGCACTTTATGTCAATAATGACTCATTTTCCAACACATTTCTAAGCAAACTTTCTTAGTAGGAAAAACTAAATTAATTACATAAATGGAAACCTAATGTATTCACAACTATCATACACTATCTGAATGATTTAACTCTACTGGCATTGTCAATCATAGGGACATACTTTTTTAATAATTCTTAAAGGCTATTCTTCTGTAGTTTTCTCTCTTAGTGCTGGCTGATTTTTTTTTCCACTGTCACTGTTCTTTGAGTTTGACTTAAACTCTTCGGGTTATAATACGCGTTCGGTGTTTCAAACTATAATCCACTCACTAGTGTTAACCTGACTAAGTAAATCACATTGGACCTCTACTAGCTCTGTTGAAATTTCCAGTTTGTTGTATCTACTCAAAACTTACTTACTATCATTTTACTAACCACCTTCTAGCATCATGTTTTTGTTGTTCTTCTTTGAATAACTAAAGTGAAGAATAAGGTTATTCCTACCTTCCCTCATCATTCAATTGTATTATACGGTCACACACTATCTTTCTTTTGTACTATGTGCATGGATCACACTTAAGGAAATTTCATCTGTATTAAACGAAATTGGAATATCTAACCCCAAAATAACTATACACTTCAAAAAGATATCAGACTATAAACCTCTAGTATAAAAACTTAGTCACATAACCCAAGGGGAACTCTCATATCCTTTCTCTCACAATACTAGTTGCTTCTTATAGTAACTTACTAACGTGATACTTTGTAATTCTAATATGAATAAATCTAAACAATTAAAATCATTCCCTGATATTCAATATCGGTCGCTATGTGTTCTCATTTTCATACACCATATCTTCTTAGTAATACGCATGAGTCGTGCAAAAAACACATCTTTGGTAACAACAAACATTTTTTACTCTTATTTATTTTGCCCTTAGGCTCTGGTGTGTCCAAAACTACAATGATCAATTCATGCCTGCTGCAATTAAGTTCTTAACCTATTACACCGTGGAATTTGACATCTGAACTATCATCCTCCAACTTGTTGCTCCATTTTCAAGAATTAAAATGAAACTGTTCTACGAGGTCAAACACATACAAATACACAACCACACACAAACTTGTCCTTCCGATTATACCATCATCTAATAAATCACCCCTACACTATCCTACGAGTGTTGAGTCTTAGTCGGGACCTAAAACATGCATAGATTTTGCCGTTAAACTAAGACATGCTGATATACTCAAAGTTTGGATGAATATACCAAAGTGTGGAAACAATAATACAAGTCTGAAACATATGTTTAGTTAATGTTGCTAAACATGAAAAGCTTGTGACTCTTTCTAACTGTTATTCTAGTCTATGAAGTCTCTAATGAAGTACTCAAAATACTGACTGTTTGTAAATAATGAAAGACTATAAAGTAATGATAATGCCTCGAAAGAACTAGGGCTCACCAATTAGGTGTACGAGAATCATAGTGCTCTGAATCGTCAACCTAAAAATTATTACCTGCATCATGAGATGTAGGTCCCGAGTGAAAGGGATGTCAGTACATTTGAATTGCACTGGTATGTAAACAACTAAAAGAAAGAACTATAGATGCTGAAACTAAAAATGAACTAATAATTGAGAACTAATAACTGAAAAGATAACTGCTGAAATTGAAACCGAAATGATAATTGATAATTGATAACTGAAATGGTTACTGATAATTGATAACTGAAATGATACATGATAACTAAACAAAAAAAAGGAAGGATATGAACACTCCTTCTTCTGAATGATGAACAAACTATTTTTCTAAATAAACTACGGCCTCGGGCCCAATACATATGTGCATAAGTTACGGCCTCGGGCCCAAGTATATGTATACATAACTGTAACAACCCGGTCGGTTGTTTCGAGACTAATAGCCATGTTTCCCCCGTTTCTGCTTCATTATATGTGGGTCAACTTCACTATGTTGTGTTAGATTGGTTGGCTCGGGTTCGGAGCAACTTTTGGAGAGAAATGAGACACTTAGTCTCTTAACTTGGTTCAATAGTGGAAAAGTCGACCAAAGTTGGCTTATTGGTAAACGAACATGGATTGTTGGTTTTATGGTTCAGATAGTTTCGTTAGGTGATTTGGGACTTAGGAGTGTGTTCGGAATGTGGTTTTGATGTCCGGTGTAGAATTAGGCTTGAGTTGGAGAAAGTTAGTTTTTGGCGATTTCCGGCCGGCAATGGAAAATAGGCTATCGGGGTCAGAATGGAATTCCGGAAGTGGAAACATGTTCTTAATATCATTTTGGATATGTCTGAAAATTTTTAGGTCAATCAGAAGTGTTTTGGATGGTTTCGACATCTTTGGTGAAATTTAGAAATTTCAAAGTTCATAGGGTTGAATTTGATGTGATTTTGGTGTTTTTGGTGTTTCGAAGGCTCGACTGAGTTTAAATAAGGTTATGGGACTTGTTGGAATTTTTGGTTGGGGCCTCGAGGGGCTCGGGATTGATTTCGGATGGTTAACGGAGGTTTGGACTTGGGAATTTGCATCAAAGCTACTGTTTGTGCCATTTTGCTGGTCTAGCCGCACCTGCGGATGGGGAGCCGCAAGTGCGATGGCTGCAGGTTCGAGGACCATGCACAAGTGCGGAGTTTGGCAGCTTGTGAAGGAGTCGCAGGTGTAGATGGGTGGCCGTGCCTGTGAAAGCGCAGGTGCAAAGAGGTAGTCGCAGGTGCGGAAAATGGAGACTTATGTCAAGTGCACAGAAGCGCACTTGGGACTGCAGGTGCGGGTCCGCAAGAGCGAGACCACTGGTCAGAGGAGTCAAAATTCATGCCTTCGCGAGATTGTGGCATTTTCATCATTTTACATGGGGATTGAATCATTTTGAGAGAAATTTGGAGAAGGATTTCGAGGGTCTTCTATGGAGGTAAGTTTCTCGGACCAAGAACTCGATACTATGTTATTATGTGATGAATTAGGCTTGGAATTAGTGAATTTAATGGCATAAATTGGGGTTTAGGGCTTGGATAATTGGAAACTTTGATTGAGTAATTGGAGGGGCAATTATGGTCCGATTTTGGGTTCTTGGTATGTATAGAATCGTGGGAGGATAAGGATTCTTGTGACGCGATTTTTATCAAATTTCGAGGCGTGGGCCTGGGGCTCAAGTGAACCCTGCATTCTAATCTCGATAACCCTAGCATAGCCAGCATCACGGTCTTAGCGTGACAAACAAGAATAACATGGTTGGGAGATAGCCAATCCATACTAATCAACTCAATATCAACTGTATTGAGCAATAAAAAAGTTAACTTTAGTCTCATAACCCCCAACAATAACCACACAAGATCGATACACACAATCCATCACAATAGAATTACCAACAAGTGTAGATACATGAATAGGAATATCGAGAAAATAATGTGGCATTACCAAATAAGAAAAAAGCATGTTGACACATAAGAATAAGTGGAAGCAACATCAAATAATACTGAAGCATTCATGTGATCACAGCATCTGAAGCAACTTCCTCTGACCTGCCCATGAATGCATAACAACGGGTCTATCCTCCACTTGACTAATCTCTCACTCTATAACAGTCTCGGACGAATTGAGCTCCATTCCTAGCTTGATGTGCGGGTGGTGTAGTTGTTGGTGCTGGAACCATGGACCGGGTGCCTAACGGGGTACACTGCTCAAAAGTCTCGGGCAATCCCTCTCGATATGACTCAAATCCCCAGACTCAAAACAACCCCTCCTCTGGTGAGGCTGCTGACTCTGTGACTAACCCTGAGAACCTGACTCAAGACCCTATAACTTAAACTTCCAAAAATGAAACTAAGTATTCCGGCCATTTTCAAACCTTTCTGCAACCAACTCAAACATCCCCACAAATCATCAAACATCAAATATGCATACAAGGAAACATTAAATAGGGAAATGGGGTTCAAGTACATAAAACGACAGGTCTGGTCATTACAAATACATTAATTACGCATATATAACACATTCACATGATATTTTTGTTTTAAACAGATAGGTGATGGCTATTAAATTAATTCTTTATAACAAAATTAGCTTTTTTAATTGTAAAGTTCAAATTAACTATTAATCCAAATGAAATTATGTCCACACATGTAATTGGATTTGAAAAAACTAAATCAAATTTTAAGTGCTTACATCTTAATATCTTGTCAAACGCCGACAAATTTCACCCAATTTTGTCGGTGTTCAATAAGCCAATATCATGTGTGATCACCAAAATGAGATCAACTTTCAAGAAAAGATTAGAGTACAGTAGGTTTCAAGGAGAAATTTTATTTTTCAGTAACACTAGTCAGAGAATCAAAGCACATTTTGTAATCAGAATCAAATGAGCTTACTCTTTTTTTTTTCTCTGACGCGAATTTATTATTGTAATATATATTCAATCCCTTGAAATTCGAGGATTCTGAGGAGTACGTTACATTCTATAAAGCCGCTTCCACTCTCATGCGAAAATACCTAATTTGACAATTTGACAAAAAAAATGCAAGAATCCAAATCTGGAGTAAGGCTAAAGTTAGGCTCACTTCCATAACCTTAATTCCGTTAACATAGAATACATGCATGTGACCGAAAAAGACAGCCACCTCTAAATTGCAGCCCACGGAAAGGCAACCACACCCCCNCCCCAAAGCAAAACTCCACCCATCCACGAAGAATAAAGGAAATTAGAAATGAAAAGAGAAAGAGAGATTTGAAGAACAAATATAATACTCCTGCCCAAAAAAGTTAAAACCCTTTTTATATTTTTGAAATTAAATGAATTTTCTTCTACTTTAGCTTTCTCCATGAACATTTTTAGTACTCTTTTATTTTAAGTATTTGGGGAATAAATTTAAAGAGTGATACTTCAAAATTGAAGAATTAGTTTGACGTTTTCAATTTCACATGGAGAAACTGATTTCTGCATCTACAGCCGTTGAAGCTAAACTAACGGAAGAAGGAGGAGGGGAGGGGGAGGGGCATCAAATGAATTTGTATTAACACAGAACTGGAAGAGGTTCGATTTCCTTTGATGTTGTTAAGCCAAAAGCGCGAAGCACATGCGCAAAATGAGAGCTAGAGGAATGGGAAGACAAGAGAATGCTCGGGTACTCCATCTACCAAAAAAAATGAGTGAAATAGAGAGAAGAACGGAAACACATATTGTGAAGGCGGTGACTCAAAGGTTGGGATTAAATTCAAAGGAAAAAAAAATAGGCGCAAAAGGATTTATCATTGATCGTAAAAGACGAAGTGACACACCAAAAGCCTTACCCTTAGGGACGGATTTTTCAATCTTTTCATAATTACAATTAAATACGCATGCTCCTTTAAAGAGCGGCCATTTCAAAACTTACCTTATTACTAGAGAAACGTTTAAAAATTGCCTCAAAGTTTGTGTTTAACCCCGAAATTAGCTCTGTGAAAAACAGCCCGATAAATAAAGGTCGTCATTTCAACGATATTGTATGGCGTGTGCATGCAGTTGATTTCCTTGTAACACTTCAACTATTTGAATCTCTCCTTCCCCACAAACTTTGCTAAACAAAAAAAGAACTAGTTAATGTTTTCAATATTGTAGAAGTAATTATAATGTTGGAAATATGTTGCGTTAGTGCATGTAAATTATCTTTCTTCTATTTCCAAGTATGGATTATGGAGTGCATTGTTTGTTTATCCGTAAAATTATGCAGTTGAATTTATACATGGTTTCTAGACAAGTGAATTCATTCTATCCTGAAATAACAAATAATTGAAGAAATATATAACACTTAGCCTTGATAGGAAGATGAAATGGCAGAAATAAAGACCCTGATAGTGAAGCCCCCGTGCGCAGTAATAATAGGAAAAGAAAAATAAGAAGATAAAATTTATTAGAGCTTTGAGTAGATTGTAGTATTAGTTTGTAGAAAAATCATTTCCTTACAATAATAACAGAGTTGTCTAGGAAATGAGGTCCAAGGATCGTTCCCTTCTTTAATATCTATCATGAGGGCCATTGATGAAGATGTAACGGTGAGCATAAATGTCAAATTTCTTGTCACGGGCAACATACTTAATGTTGTTGAATATTCTCCATTAAATGCTGACGGGCGAAGAGAATTTATTGCATCCTTATGAGTGTTATTCTTTTTGGTAACAGACGGAGCCGTTTCCTTCGGATTTGGCTATCCCGCGTCTTAGGTTCCACGTGTCTCTCTTTTGGGCGGCCACGTAGCATAGCATATTTTACCCTATACAGATAGTCCCCCTTCTTTCCAGTGACATAACTTTGTATCACCGGGATGTTGGTAGAAACACTCTTTTGGCGGGTATTACTATGATTCCCTCTAAAGGCTTCTGACAGTTGATTAGACGCTCATCCCTCCGCATTTAATGTCCCGAACACGCGTCATCCCACGATTGTGCACAACTTTTGCCAATTATTGACATAATCATGGCCATGAATTTTGCCGCCAAAACTTTTACTTATACGCATCAACATTCTCCCCTTATACTCCATAATTTTCCAAGATTTCTAAAACCTTTCTTGTTGTTAATAAACATTTCTTTAACTACCTTCAAATAAAAAATCTTTTCTTTCATCCAAATGGCTTCTTCAAAGAACTTTAGCTCTTAAAAAGGCAAGAACAAAGTGAAGGATTCTCCTCCAACGGTGGATTCCATCATTCCTAGAAGTCTTGTTACAAAAAAAGACTTCGAGGAGAAATTCCCTTCGGCTCTCCTTCGTACAAAAGCTATTGGCAGATATCTTTCTTCCATCAATTCTTCCAGTATTCCATTTGTGAAGGAAGACTGTCGCTGCCATAATTTGGATATTGTTGCTTTTGATCTTTCGGAGCGAGTGACCCTTCCCAGGGAGGGTTTTACATATTTTACATGTATCTATTTTCTTTAGGTGCGTTCTCTTTGAAAGGAGAGCTTGACTCCATTATTGCGGAGTTCTGCCTCTGCTATCAGGTATGTTTGACACGTGTAATCCTTCTGTATAGAGGACGATTGCATGTCTTCAGCGCTTGTGCGAAGATACAGGAGAGGAGATACCTTTAGCTCATGTGATGAATATTTATTCCTCCAAAATTTTCCGTAGGGGAATGATAAATTTCAGCAAACAAGGCCACCATGCTCTGTTATGTAGCATGGATGATGGCAACGACTGTGGGTGGATGGAACAGTTTGTTGTAGTTTCCACCAACGACATCATTCTGGCGACGACTTCATCTTTTCCAAAAGCATGGAACCGCACTCGTAAGTACCTTGTTTAATATTTCTCTTATTATGGATTCTTCTATACCCATATTGATCCTCCATCTTTCTTCTATTTCAGTAACTCGATGGGTCACAGCGACAGTTGAAGGCTTGGATCAGTGAATCCAGAAGATCTTGGATGCCACTACGCCCGAAACCCACACGTGAAAAAAATTGGTCCTTAATTACGGGTGGAAGGCCAAAAACCATGGTAACTCAGAGTCACCTTGTTTCAGTTTTCTATGTGAAGAAATTAATTTACCCCCTCAATCTTTTCTCTGAAATCATGTCTACCCGCGGGCTCTGTTCTTGTTACCGAGGAGGACGTTTTGGCTGATCCTGCTAACATGGAGGGGCTGCTTATGAGGCATTTACTTGAACAGGTGTCTTCTAGACTGCTACAGGCACAAGTGTTTCTTTACGGAGTCCCCGGCTGGAAGAAAAACAACCAAAATGAAGACGCTTCTCAGCAAACGGGGAAAAGAATAAGAGGGAGAACATTGTTCCCCCGAGTCGTTTCCGGTAGTTGTGGTTATTAGCCCTCCACCCGAGCCGGTCATAGACACTATGATGATCGAAGATGATGGAGAGGCTAGTGATAGGGGAGCTTCTCTACATAAAAGGCGACGATCCTCATTAACACAACATAATGCTCAACCTGTCGAGTTAGTTACACCATCCGACGACGATGTCTCTGCGCTCTAGGGGTAATATGATATGGTGGAAAATGCCAACTCTATCTTTCGTGTCTCTATCGCCGCGCCCGGTATTTTTGGGCTGAGTACCGATTTCTTCTGTCCTCGGCTAATGAACAACCAACAACCAGCACTGCGTTTGCTGCAGCTGCTTCTTACTCTTCAACACCATCAACTTCATCTCCATCTTCACCAACACCAGCAACTACTACATCATCTCCACCAGTCGCACCTGACCACGAAGAATGCGTTCATTTTCCCCAGCCCCAGTTCATGGGAATTTGTGGTAAAATTATGCTTTCCCTTCTGAAGATCCACAAAGGAGGAGGAATGCTACTCTTTCGATCTCTACTGGAAGCAACTTGCTATCTCGGCCAGTGGATCTTGTTAATTATCTGAAGCCTTTGTCTTCAGATAAAGATTGGGAAAAGATTTAGGCACTCTCGGGAGAGTGTTTGTTGAATAACGCCATTCACAACACCGTAGCGGTACAGTTCTTTATTCATTTGTTATTTTTTCTATTTTTGCCTGAACATGTCTGATTTTTTCCTTTCTTGCTTTGTAGGCCAACTTTCTTTCTTCTGAGGGCCTTCAAAGGTTGATTCGTGAGAAGGAAGATATTACCTCCACACGGGATCAGCTTCTGGCAGAGTGGGAGGAAAGTTCCACTCGCTTCTCAAAACTGGAAGCCAAAGACACTGAGGTTGTTGTATTTGAGGCTCGTTTTCAGCAAAGCGAGCAAGAAGTGGAGACCCTTAGGCAAGAGATTACCCCGTTGAGGGTACAATTTGAAGAGTCTAAGGCCAAATGGATTGATGTTCATAACTTCATTCTTGCTGCACTCAATCGTGAGGATGCATCCACTGAAAGATTGACAAACTTAGAGGCAGCCTTGAACTTCAAAATTGAAGAATTTGCTGTTGTGGGGGAGAAACGTACCCAGCTGGAGGAGAAGTATAGGAAAGCCATCGAGCATAATAGCCTATTTGTCTCAACTGTCCGCGACCTTGATATTAGTCTCAGATCTGTTAGACCCGCCTGGGAAAGCCTTTATGCCAAGGTAACCCAACTCAAAGTAGAACTTAAGCATTGAGTGGCTTCCCTTATCATTGAGAAAACTTACGCTATGTACAACATGAGGAGAAGAACCTTGGAAGAGGCCAAAGCTAGTATCATTGACTTTGGTGTTGAAATTGCTAAGACCCGTGAGCTTGAGCTAGCTGCTAAAAATGATCTCCCGACATAGCCTGCTGCTTCCGATTCTTCTAGTTTCGGTTTTGAAACTTCTAATAGTAAGCGGAAGACAATGATTTTGAAGGCCGAACTGGCGAAAGACAAAATGTTTAGCCATCAGTGGATCTATCCACTTCCCTTGGGGGCGCGGACACATCTCTTGCTTTAGGTTCTGGAGATGTTGCAGTTTAGACTTTCTTGTCTATTTACAATTCTTGTATATGTGCCATTTTGGCATGTTATTTTAAATAAAACATTTTTTTTCTCAATTATTGTTTGAGTATTTATTTCGTTTGATCATTTATGCAAGATTTAGTCTTTGCGTTCTCTTCTTTTTGCTTAAGAGTTTTGCACAAGTTTTAATGTTTGTGTCTTATTATGTGAAGCCTTGGGTGTATTTTCCCAAAAGCATTTTGATTTTGGGCATGATTTCTTCCAAAAATCAACCCTTTAACATGAGGGTTTTTATAAGAGAGAACCCTCTTATATTTAATGTGATATTGAAGAGGACGTCTCATGTTCATTATGACACTAGAATTTGAAGTACTTATTTAACTTTCAAATGAAAAAATTAATTCATCATTCATATAAGAAATAAGAAAAAAATAAAAGGACTTCATTTTATTACTTCTATTTTCAAAAAGTACATAAGCATTTGTTATGCTGAAAAAAAAGAAATTGCCATCACTTGTGGCCAACTTGTATAAGTTGTTTCTATGGGGCTGGTCGTGCAGTCCTCGGTCCCGATGATACAACTATGTTTCTGATTTTTGCTTCTCGTTCGACGTGGCAGTCATTGTTGTCGTATCCTCATATCATTACCCCTCCCCCAAGTGTTCAAATGCGAAGAATGCAAATTGGAACACTAGAAACCTTGTACCTTTGAGGATCCCACTAATAAATTGCTATATAATCCTTATCTTGGTAACACACTTTACTTCCCCTCAGGAACTCATGCTACCGAGCGAAGGACTATCTAACAACCCTCTAGTGGTTTATACTAGTGAACGATCAGGTAACCTTTGCTTGATAGAAAACTTAGCTTCCCGAAGAGAATTTTGCTGTAGAGCAAAAGATTATCTAACCGTCCCAAAGTGGATATTTACTTATATGACTTTCTATTAGAGGTCTTATTGTTGTTTTTGGAGCTTTCTTCGTTGTATGCTTTTTGTTGCTGCCTCGTTAAAAACCTTGCCAGAAAAACCCAATTGGGAAAAAAACTGGACAAGGGAAAAAAGAGTGCAGCACATACTTTCTGGTCAGGTGATGTTCATCAGCAATAATATCTTTTGAGGTGTGCCACGTTCCACTTGCTGGGAAAATTTCTCCATATTGGTTTTCTAATTCATATGAACCTTTCCCGGTGACAGCTCAAACCTGGTAGGGGCCTTCCCATGTTGGACCTAACTTCCCTGCGTTGAGCTCCCAGGTGCTTTGAGTTACTTTCCTTAGGACCAAGTCTCCTACTTTGAAATAACGGAGCTTGTCTCTTCGATTATAATACCGCTCCATTCTCTGTCTTTGGGATACCCTTCTTACATACACCTAGTCCCTGCGCTCATCGAGTAGCTCCAAGCTGACTAACAATGCTTTCATGTTTTATTCTTCATCTGCTTGTAAATATCTCAAGGTGTGTTCCCCTGCTTCCACCGGGATTGAAGCTTTTACCTCGTACACAGAGGAAAAGAGAGTTTCTCCTTTGCTTGATTTGTTGGTTGTTCGGTACGCCCATAAAACTCTAGGTAATTCCTTGGCCAATTACCTTTAGCCGCTTCCAACCTTTTCTTGTGGTTTCGTATAATCACTTTGTTTGTTAACTCCGTGTGACCATTTGCACTTGGATGGTAGGGTTACAATGTGATCCTCTTTATTTTTAAATCTTCGAGGAACTTTGTGATTTTTGCACCGATACATTATGGTCCATTATCGCATGTTATCTCTTTTGGTATTCCAAACCTGCAAGTTATATTTTCCCACAAGAAATCTACCACTTCGCGCTCGTCGATCTTCTGATAAGGACATGCTTCCACGCTTTTAGAAACATAGTCAGTCAAAATCAAAAAAAAATCTTACCTTTATGGGGTCCGGCGGTAATGGCTCGAGGATGTCCATCCACCATTTTATGAACATCCACGGGGATAGAACCGAATGCAACGGTTTTGCCGGTTAATGTACCAATGGTGCATAGCGTTGGCACTTATCACACTTTTGTATGAATTCTTTTGCATCTTGTTCCATGCAGGGACAATAAATCCTGTCGTTACCAATTTCAACACTAAAGAATCTCCCCCCGAATGATTGTCGCATATCCCTTGTGGACTTCTCGCATAACACAGTTATGTTCGAATTTCCCCAAGCATCGGGCCAGCGGGCCTTGGAAAGATTTTCTATACAAATGGCCTCTCTTGAAGTTATATCGCGCTGCTTTGGCGCGCAGAGCTCGGGACAATTTGGAGTCTTCGGGCAACTTCCCGTGCTCAAGATAATCGATGATTTCATTTATCCAGTCCTAGACCAAAATAGTTGCATTTACCTCATAGTAACTATCTGTATCCAGGACCGAGTTCATCAGTTGTACTACCGTCCCGGACACCGATCCCTTTATTTTTGTCAATGATTCGATGTTAGCTAATGTGTCCGCTTCTGCGTTATCTTTCCTCGGGATATGAGTAATCGGCCACTCTCAAAATCGTGCCAATAGAGCCTGGCCTTTACCACATATTGTTGTATGTGCTCCTGTTTAGTTTCGAAGATCCTGTAGACCAGATTTACCACTAGTTGTCAGTCGCATTTGGTTTTTTCTGACCTCCGTATCAAGTCCCTGGTCCAGTTCGAACCCTGCAGTCAAAGCCTCATATTTTGCTTCATTGTTAGTTAAAGGGACCGTTCTAATAGCTTGCCTTAGGGTTTCCCCCAAAGGCGTGATTAATATTATACCAAGCCCAAACTCGTTTACGTTGGAAGCTTTGTCAATAAATAAGGTCCAAACCCACGATGTCGATTCCAATACCACTACTGCCTCGTTGGTTGCCATAGGCTGCAATCCCGGACTGAAATCGGCCACAAACTCAGCCAAGACTTGTGACATAATTGTGGCCCTTGGTTTATATTGTATATCGAACTCACTCATTTCGACTGCCCATTTGGCTAATCTAGCCGAGAACTCGGGTTTGTGAAGGATGTTTCACAAACGGAAAGTGGTCACCACAGCTATGAGGTGACATTGGAGGTAGGGCCTCAGCTTCCGAGCAGCGACTACGAGAGCTAAGGTCAGATTCACGAAATGGGGGTAGCAATTTTTTGCTCATGTTAAAATTTTACTAACTTAATAATGGGAGATTTCATACTTTTGTCCTCACGGACTATCTACACATATTGCGACTTTCGAGACCACGAGGTAGACTAACAGCGTTTCACCTTCTTTTGGTTTCGAAAGCAACAGAGGGCTTGACAAGTACTTTTTCAAATCTCTCAAAGCCTATTGGCACTCTGAGGTCCATTCAAAATTATTTTTCTATTTGAGTTGTGCAAAGAAATGGTGACATTTTTTTGATAACCGAAAAATAAACCTGCTCAAAGCTGCCAATCTCCCCGTGAGCCTTTGGACTTCCTTCACGCTTGACAGTTGGTCCGGGATGTCTTCGATGGCCTTGATCTTATCGGGGTTTACCTCAATTCCCCTTTGCGATACAAGAAATCCCAGAAACTTACCAGAGCTACCTGAACGCGCATTTCTCAGGGTTAAGTTTCATATTATGCTTCCTTAGGATGTCAAAAGTTTCTTGCACATGTTTAAGGTGATCACTTGCATTTAAAGACATAACTTGCATATCGTCTATATAAACTTCCATAGTTTTTCCTATTTGTTTTTCAAACATCTTATTCATGAGCCGTTGATAATTGGCTTCGGCATTTTTCAACCCGAAGGGCATAACATTATAGCAATATGTACCTAAATTCGTTACAAACGAAGTCTTGTCCTAATCCTCCATGTTTATCTTAATTTGATTGTACCTGGAATAAGCATCGAAGAAACTCATTAACCCATTCCTGGTTGTAGCATCAATCATTTTATCAATGTTTGGCAGTGGGAACGAGTCTTTCGGGCATACCTCATTCAAATCTTTATAATCTACACACATGTGAAATATATTGTTCTTTTTAGGAACTACTACTACATTAGCTAGCCAATCTGGATACTGTACCTCTCAGATCAAACCGATATTAAGTAAGTGATTTACCTCTTCCTTGGCAAATTTATTTCTGGCTTCAACAATAGGGTGTTTCTTTTGTCTTACCGGAGGTACGTTGGGGTCTAAACTTAAATTTTGTACGGCTACCTCCGTCGGGATACCTGTCAATCCGCATGCGACCATGCAAAACAATCGGAAGTATATTTAAGAAATTTAATAAAGTTAGAAATGAGCTCGGGATGCAGTCCTGTCCCCAAGTAGAATTTACTTTTTAATAATTCTTCGGACAACGCAACTTGCACAAGATCTTCCATTGTGGATTTTTCTGCATCTATATCTTTTGGAACCTGGAAATATCTTGGCACTTGATAAAATTCCAACGTTTCTGCCATCGAGCTGACTTCATCTAGTTCAGGAGCGAGCGCCGGTTTCTGTAATTGCTATGCCACATCTTCCTTTCCTTTACTGTGGGAGATCAAAACATCATCCATATCCTTTGTTTCCAGGTTGGTCACCCCTTATCTTCTTAACACCTTAGAGCGTTGGAAACTTCATCAATTGATGATATGTTGATGGTACGGCTTTCATTTCGTGCAACCACAGCCTTTCTAAAATAATGTTATATCCCATATCACCATCTACCACTTCGAAAGGATAGTTTTTGTATACCGCTAAAATTGGAGAACTCGGTTTTACGATCATTATGGCACTCAGAAGGCTCTAAGGTTCAAGTTTTAGAATCGAGGGGGCATATCGAGGGTTCTCGACTCCAAAGTAGTGAAGATCAAAGACCATCATGGAAAGACAGGAAATTTCCAAAAGGCACGTGGTTAAAGATGACCAAGTACGAAAAATAGTACGAGCCCATACTGTGGCATTAAATGGTTGTACCAGTCATCTCTCTTTGTATTAATTGTACATGTACTATGTTGGGTGTCCTCTTCTTATATAAAGGGGACCCTTTTCATTTTGTAACACACATGATATTCAATACAAGAACAAGAACATTCTCTGCTCTCTAACTAAAACACTATCCACCATTGTTTCATTGATTTATTACCTTTCATTTATTGTGTTCATTGATTGTTATTCATTTGTTACTCATTATTAGTCATAAAGAGGTCATATTCGAGGCCTTCAGTACTGTTATATCATTCTCGACATCCCCTTGTCAAGATCTTGAGCTCGACCTCGAGGCCCATTTCGACCAATCTCAAGACCCTGTCTCTCTACTGCTCGATTTTCATAACCTCATCACCCTTCGCTCTTATTTAGTTTTCTCACTTCTCACCTAGCATCTAATGCCTAAACAATTGGTATTAAAAAAGATCATGTATTTTTAGAACCACAAAATCAAATATAATTGTAATTATCATTTTCAAGGTAAACTGTTTGGCGCCCACCGTGGGGCTAAAAATAATAGTGATTGTTTTAGTGCTGGTTTTCAAAAAACACAAGTTATTCTTTACACTTTTTCTTGTCCAAGAATCTTCAATCTCATGCCATAAAATGTCTAACTCAGTTAATGCACATGAAAACAACGGTCCTAAGGATCATGGAGAGAAAGACACTGCTGCTTCATGTGCCGGTGTACCACCGTAAAATCCTAAGGGGGCACCAGTGCAAATCCCCGTTGATAAAGGCTCACGTAACGCTCAACATGTCGATGTAAGCTCCCATACGGACGGGAGTGTGCCTGATGGAGACTAGCATGAAGCACAGAGAGCCCCTGCTCAAAAGGAAAGGGAGGTTAACCTTCACGTCATTTTTTAGGTGTTGCAAGCACATCAGGTGGCTATTGCTCAGCTACAAAGCCATCAGAGAACTCCAAGCACAACACCACTAGAAACGGCTCGTCGAGTTGAAAAAGCACCAGAAAGGTCGAGCAATAATGGGTCAGCAGCCGACCCCGCTCTTATGAAGATGCTCGAGGACCTCGTAAAAAGGATTGAATCAGGAGAAAAAAAGATAGAAGCTAATGACAAAAAGGTGGAAACCTATAACTCTGGGTTGATCAGATCCCGAGCACATCCTCGATTCTGAAGGGTGTAGATTCAAAAAAGTTCGTGCAAAATCCATTCCCATCAAGTTCAGCCCCGAAGCCCATTCCAAAGAAATTCAGAATGCCCGATCTCCGGAAGTACAACGGGACCTCCGACCTGAACGAGCACATTACTGCCTACACATGTGATGTGAAGGGCAACGACCTAAGACATGACGAGATTGAATCCGTACTATTGAAAAAATATTTAGAAACACTATCCAAAGGGGCCATGATGTGGTATCATAACCTTCCCTTGAAATCGATAGATACATTTTCCATGATGGCGGACTCCTTTGTGAAGGCACATGCTGGTGCCATCAAGGTCTCTACAAGGAGATCTGATGTCTTCAAAATCAAAAAAAGAGAGAATGAGATGTTGAGGGAGTTTGTATCCCACTTCCAACTAGAACGAATGGAATTTCCACCGGTCTCTGATGATTGGGCAGTACAAGCCTTCGCTCAGGGCTTAAATGAATGAAGCTCGATAGCTTCAAAGAAGTTGAAGCAAAACTTGATCGAGTATCCCGCTGTAGTTTGGGCAGCTGTGCACAACAGGTATCAATCGAAGATCAGAGTCGAGGACGGCCAATTGGAATCCCCCTCGGGCTCGATGTATCCCAACTGGCTCATACTAAAGGAATCAAGGCTCGCATAAAGAGAACCGAGACCAAACAAACAAAGGTATCAACCGTATATAGAAAATCAGAGAAATATACCAAGGCGTAACATACCTCGAAGTGACCAAAGGATAGATCGAGGCCAGAATCCTCAGGGACTCTTGAACAAAGCAGGGTTCGACAGGAACGCAGGGCTGGTAGAGGCACCTCGTCTATCTAAATACAACTTCAACATCGACGTTTCAAACATTGTATCGGCCATAAGTAAAATCAAGGACACCAGGTGGCCAAGACCCGTGCTATCAGATCCTTCGTAGAGGAAACTACAATTGATATGTGAATATCGCGGTACCCATGGTCATAGGTACGAGGATTGCAGACAACTTCGAGAAGATGTGGCCCGACTGATTAGCAAAGGGAACCTTTGGGAGTTCCTCAGTGACTGAGCTAAAAAACAATTTTGGGAAAGAGAGGCGAACAAGAAAAATGAAATGAAAGAACCATGGAACGTCATCCACATGATTATTGGCGGAGTCGACGTCCCTCATGGAACCATTTTGAGCAAACAAAAGTATCCATCACCAGAGAAAAGCAAACTCGGAGCTACATACCTGAAGACACTCTTTCATTCAGCGAAGAGGACATCGAGACCTTGTCTCAACCTCACAATGACACACAAGTAATTTCTTTTCTTTTGAATAAATTTCAAATTAAATGTGTGCTCATGGATCCAGGTAGCTCGGCCAAAGTAATTAGGTCAAGGGTGGTAGAGAAACTCCGATTGCTCGACCAAATCGTGCCCGCCTCTTGAGTCCTCAACGGATTCAACATGGCGAGTGAGACAACGAAAGGGGAAGTCATACTCCCAGTCAACGTGGCCGTTACAATTCAAAATACCAAGTTTCATGTCATAGAAGGAGACATGAGATACAATGCATTGCTTGGAAGGCCATGGATTCACGGTATAAGGGCGGTGGCGTCCACCATTCATTAAATGATGAAGTTTCCTACGAAGGATTGAGTAAAAACAATGTACGAAGAGTAGCACACGGCAAAAGAAATGTTCGCAGTGCACGATGTGGCACAACTTTCTACATCAAATGAGCCAAAAAACAAGCAAACAGCCGAGTAGTAATCACGGACTACATCCTCGGATGAACGAATAAAGGACCGTTCCGCATCCTCGGAATGGATGAAAAAAGCATATCAAGGCTTGAACGCCACCCCAGCTAAGGTACAATCCTCTCCCTCTTTCCTTCATATTTTACACTAACCTATGTGCAGGTGTCCGATTGAAAGCAATCGAACCACCCTCCAGCTCGAAGGCCTTAGGTTTTGAAGCATGTGTTGCGCTCTTTCTCCCCGACATAGGATTTTATCCCAAATGGGTTTAACCAACGAGGTTTTTAACGAGGCAACATCTATATGCTACCTAAGGAGAACTCAACAATCATTCAAGGCTTATCTTCAATCAGCCTCTAATACTGAGGGGCATCCCCCTGGAGATCACCTCCTTGAAGAAACTAAAAATGAGTCAAAGAGGGTCTCGACAGCAGAACAATGTATAGGACCAAACTGTCAAATGAACCATGTCCACGTAGAATAATCGAACCTCGATGGTGAAAAAAAGTACACTTGTAACAAGTAATCAGAGGAGTATCTTTTATCATCAAAACACTTCGCACATCAAAGAAGTTTGCTATTCTCAAAAGAAACAGCTCCAGGGCCAGAAAATTCCCAAACACTCGGGGAATGACACCAAAAACTCGAAGCCATAACACCTCAGGGGGCCGGCAACTTCGAGCTCATAAGACCTCCATGAGTCACCAATATAAGCCCCCCAAGAGGCAATCTCGCATCTGTAAGACCTCGACAAGGCATGCTCAAACTTGTAAGCCCTCAACGAGGAAACATCAAAATTGTAAGACCTTAAAAAAGGCATAACCCCGACTCGGGGACTGTCCTCGACAGTCACCCCATAAGTCATCAAAACTGGAAGCCTTAAGACCTCAGGGATGGCAACTTCGAACTCATGAGCCCTCCATGAGGCAATATCAATGACATAAGCCCTCCATGAGGTAATACCAACTCTGACTTAGGAACTATCCTCGGCAGTCAACTCGTAGACATAAGACCTCAGGGTTGGCAACTTCAAACTCATAAGCCCTCCATAAGGCGCCAATGTAAGCCCTCCATGAGGCAATATCAAAACTATAAGACCTCAAGCAAGGCATGTAATAACTTGTAAGACCTTAAAAAGGCATAATCCCGATATCAAAGTCAAGGCTATATATCGAACTTGTAATACCCCTAAAAAGGCATGCCCTCGATAAAGACGCCGAGGCTATCTCACTCGGGGACTAAACACTACGGTCAAATACAATGACCACTAACGCGACTCGAAGACCACTAACGCGACTCGAAGGCTCCGTCCAAACTAACGCGACTCGAAGACATCCGACTGTCTCCATAAAATCATAAGCCTCCAATTACTTCGAGAAAACTTTGAAATAATCGGTTAAAGGTCATACCAACCTAACGCGTAAGAGCACAAGTCGCCAGCTACACTTAAGTTTGTACCGACCTAACACGTAAGGGCCCAAGTCTCCAGCTACATCAAAGGTTGTACTAACCCAAAGAGCCTCAGGGCCGATTTAAAACCCTAAGGGTCGATGAGCTCAAGTCAAAACCCGACTCGTAGACTAAGCCTTAAATGGTTAACAATAGTGCCTCAGGGACAAATGCATAAGAGCCCAAGTCGCCAACTACACTAAAGGTCATACCGACCTAACGCGTAAGAGCCCAAATCGCAAGCTACATTAAAGGTCGTACCAACCCAAAGAGCCTCGGGGCTGATTTAAAAACCTAAGGGTCGAGTATCTAACCAAAGAATTGGATTCTTTTTCCAAAGTTATTTTAAGAAGAACACGAGTTTCTGATAACCAAAGAATAAGATTATAATGGTAGGTAAACTCGTAAATGGAAAGCAGTAAGATGCACAAAAAGTACGTATATTGCAATAGTAGTTCGAATGTTTTTTCCTCCCTTTATAGGTTATATTTTTCTACTTTATATAGGGAATTTCCTAATATAACGCATGCCCTTTTCGGTGATTAACAATTAATGACTAATTATAACTCTAATGTAACGTTAAAATGAATCAACCGTAACTGTTGCGTGAATGTTGTGTAACGTATAGATTTCTAATTTGAAGATCTCTGAATCTGCCCTTTATTCTGCCCAAATACACTTTTGACTGTGTCTCTTCATTTTCTCAATTAGGTTGAGACTTCCGCAGCTAATTAAGCCATGGGTGTGATTTGCGGTGCCTCTTTGCCCCATACCTCTTCATAGAGTTCTGTCCAACTGTTGTGTCTTCATTTCTCCACGTAGATTACTGAGTCATCAAGATTTATTATACGTGTGAGACTTTTTTTTACCAATATAGATAGTCCCCCCACTTACCATATATTTATCAATTAATATCTGGTAAGTGGATACTCATTTATGGTGGGAATATTTCACCGCCGCTTCACTCGAATCATTGCATCTTTTCATGTACGTAAGCGTCACTTGTCACTTCCATTTAATGTTTATGCCACATGGCATTCTTGGGTTGGTTCTGCAATTGTTCAGCGTCTTTTAGGGCTTTCTTGCGACTGAATCAGTCACGAAGTGACATCTTCAATTATGGTTTTCACATTGCTTCTTCTTTTTTTCCATTTTTTGACGGTTGTCTTCGAGTATAAATACCCCCTTTTCCTTTTCTTTCACGAAAAACTTCTAACTTTCAAACTTTATTTGTAAAGAACTTTTTTCTTTGCCTTTGTATATATGTCTTCTTAAATCAATCTAAGAGAGTCATGAACGTTGATGAATTGACACCCTTTTCCGCTCCGACTCGGAGTCGAAGGGGTGGTAGACTGGGGAGTTTAGGCTCTACTCCTTCAAGAGGCTCTTCTTCTGCCCAGATTGTTTCCCCTCCTTCTGCTAGGTCTTTAGTCTCTCCAAGAGCTAGGGTTTCCAGGTCTTTGTCCATGGGTAGAGAACATCACGAACCCCTATGCGAACCACGAGTTGATGAAATCATTCCTGCTGATTTTACCTTCACTAGGAATAGTCAGGTTCTTGTAGATCAGTCGTTATCCTTGGATAGTGTTCATAGGTATCTCACTCTTATTACCGAAGGTTTGATTCCCCTTGTTCGCAGGGAATATTCTTGGGAGTCTTATTTTCCCATTGTTATTCAGAATAGCAATCAAAGAATTATGTCTTACAAGATGAAGCATTATTTTGTTTACACTTACCCTTTTACTCTAGGGTTTAGACCTCCTATTGATCCAGTCATCATCAAATTTTGTCGTTTCTTCAACATTTTCTTAGGACAAGTTGGTCCTCTTGTGTGGAGGGTTGTCGCGTGTCTTAAATGTTTAGCTTCTTTATCCTTGGTTCCTTTTACCTTTACTCACCTTATTCATCTTTATTCTCCTGCCTTATTTCGTCAAGGGGTATTCACTCTGGTTGCTAGGATCAAAAGAGTGTTGGTAACCCCTGATGATGATAAGGATAGAGGTTGGTACCTTCGGTACATTGTTGTGCCCACTGCTGGTTTAGTGGGTGGGGAAAATCTTCCCTTCCCTGAGAAGTGGAATCGCGCACGTGAGTACATTTTAGCTCAAATTTGTTATTTTTCTTCTCTTTGCTTTAAGTGTTTTATTAACACCGTAGCTATTTTCTTCCTCTTTCAGCAATCATGGGTACTGTTGAGAATGTCTCTAGTATCCGTGATTCGGTAGAAAAGCTGTTGTAAGTTGCTCCATTAGAGGAAAGATCTTAGAAGTACTTCTCCGGGAAGTACGGTTGGAAAGTGAAAACTCATGGTAAGTGAAACTTTTGTTTTCGCTTCTTTTCCTTACTCGAGCTTCTTTTTCTTCATTTGTTTAACCTTTTTTTCTTGTGACAGGGTTTTCTGCTCTGGGGATGTCTGTTGCATCTATTCCAAAGATGTCTTTGACTCAGGCCCAAGAGATTATTACTGGTTCCTCTTCTTACAAGAGGAAAGTTGGTGGGTCTAAGACCTTAGAAGAAGAGGAGGAGGGCATTTTGGTGCACAGGTCACGTAGAAGAAGAGTGGTCTCAGACGATGAGTCTACACTCGTGGCAGTGTCTTCCATACCTGATGTCAGACCTTCTACCCCTAGGGATTCTTCTTCTTCTCTTGCACATGATTATGTGGATCATCTATTCCACTAAGGTTTTGGCCATGCTGTTAATGAGGCGCCTCTGGCTGTTTTTTCTCCCTCCTTTAGAGAAATCTCTTCATCCATTCCGACTATTTCCTTTGCTTCTTTGGCCATTTCTGCTCCCACTATACCTTGCCTGTGGCTTTCTCAGCTCCTCAAGTTTCTGTTCCTGAGACTTCTTGAGCTCCACAAATTTCATTGCTTGTGGATCCTTCATTTCAGCCTGCTTTCGTGCCTTCTGTTAAAGAAGTAGGGTCTTCCAGCAGGGAGATGAGGCAAGTGCTAATTGAGGTGCCGGCTGATGGGAGCCTTTTTAAGAAATCCGGCAAACCCGAAGTGTGTCTGAAGCCTTTGATTGGCCCAACAGAGAGGACCAAGCTAGATAGTCACAGTTCTCTTACCTGGGATAATGAGGTTGTGCATTCCTCCTTGAAGGTAACATTCATTCTTTTGTATCTCATTATTATACATGTAATTACCATATCTAATTGATTGTGTTTTTGTAGATTAATCTCATAGGCACAAAACTCATGAAGAGGATTTCTACCACGGAGCAAGAGCTAAAGGAGTGACATGCTGAAGCAGGGAATTGGAAGGGCCCATATGAAATCTTGAGGCTCGACATGGAAGCCTTATAAGAACAAAAGAGTACCTTGGAGCAGCATATGAGAGTTGTGGCTGCGGAGTTGGCAGTGGAGAAGGCTTCTTCTAACCAAGCGGACAAACACAAGAGCATTCTTGAGTCTTCGTTTGTTGAGCAATTATCCCATGCCTCGGAAGAAGTTAGAAGCTTGAAAGCCTTGCTAGAGCAGAAGGAGGAACACTCAGGCGAGCTTGTGCAGTCACTCACCCGGACTCAGGAGGATCTTCGCGTTGCTTTAGACAAAATCCAATCTCTGGAGGAGTCAATTGTACCTTTGAGGGGTGCCCATGAAGCTGCTGAAGTTGAGAAGGATGGGTTAAGAAGCTGAGCTTCAGATATGGGAGAGAGATTATGAAATTCTCAAAGAGGCGGCAGTTGTCGATGTTAGTTGGGCGTACATGAATTCTCACCTCGATACATTGACGGAAATGAGTCGGGGAGATTTCGACCTTAACGCTGAAATTGTTAAAATCAAGGAATCCATGGAAAAGGCTCAACAAGGTTTGAATCTTTCCCCACCTAAAGGTGAGACTCCTGTTGTCCGAGCTTCTTCGTCCCAAGCTACTCTTACTTCTTCTGCTGATGAAGAAGTCAATCCCCCTCATCAAGAAGATTAAGATGTTTATTCACCCCTTTTTTTTTATCTTTGTCTCAATTGGTGGTTACCCCCAGTCCCAGCGGGGGTAAATTTGGATCTCTTTAAAGTCCCCAAATGACAACTTAGAGGCACCTCAATGTATATATAAAAATAATATATATGGCTAAGTATAAGTTAATACTTAGTTTTTACTTAGCCGTTTTAATATATTAATGCAAGTATGACTTTTGTTTTCCGTTGAGTTTATGTTCTACTCTTTAAGTCTTTTGCATGCTTTATTTTTTGAGGTTTTAGTTTTACCTCTGAGTTTTGCATGTAGAATTCTTTAGATTACTCGCACCTTTTCGTAATAGGCACGGTGTCATATAAAGTGTGTGCCTCTTTGTAGTAGGCATAATTTGTGAAAGAGGGACCTTTCTGATCGACACTTAATGAAGAAGACATCTCAATTTCATAAAGGTGTAATAATGCAATAGAGTGATAGGAATTTTTCACATGTTTAAGAATGTTTCTAAGGAAAGTTTTTTTTTGTTTGGACTTTCAGAACATTTTACATGTGTTTGATTACCGACTAAAACTCATGTTGCAACTATTTTCTTTTAACATATTTGATATACACTTATATTTCATAACTGTTTTCCGTATGTAACAGTTTTTTCGAGTTAATACAAGAGAGCAACTGTTTTTCGTTCGTAACAGTTTTTATTCAAGTTTGGGTTTTCACCCGTAACTATTTTTGTTGACAACATTTTTCAATAAGCATGAGGGAAATGCTCTTACATCCATAACTATTTTATTTGATAACAGTTTTTTGAACAAGTACAATGATTTTGATCTTTCATCCGTAACTATTTTGAATAAGTACAAAGAGGCACATTTCTCCCTCGTATCTAACATTTTTCCTTTTAACCTGAACATGTTCGAAAGCTTTTTGGATTAGGCTTTGTGTTTGAGTCTTTAGCTCTTTCGATTTTGCTCGTATCACTTGACTTGTTGGATAGATGGATCTTCAGGCTCGAACTTTGACTTTTTCATAGTCTTTTTTGCTTTTTCTTTGCCTTCCATACTGTATAGTCCTCCAAGTGTTTGAGCTTTGAAGAATTAAATCTCGAGCACTTGACTATTCCTTCCTTGTGGTCCTTTTCCTGAAAAAGAAAAACATACGGGACTCGAAGGTATATAGTTTTTAGATGATGAATGCTTAACCCTTTAAAACGTCCATCAGAAGGTGTAATCCTAGACCGGGAATTTAGTTATTTCCTCGCGTCTTTGCAGGTCTAATATCATCTGGTGATGGGTTAGCTTTATGCCTATCATCTAAAAAGGTTAGTAAAATTTTAAATATTTAAAATAAAATCGAACGTGTGATACCTGATGGGGGGTACTTATTTTCCTTAAAAGTAGTACTTCTTACAGTGAACGGAATTCCAACTTGTTGGTAGGATTCTGTCGTCCATAGCTTCCAACTCGTAGGCGCCCTTCCCAGCTATGCCTCGGATTTTGTAGGGTCCTTCCCAGTTTGGATTTAGCTTTCCTGTGCTTGCTTCTTTCGTTGATTGAAATACTTTTTTGAGGAAGAGTTCCTCAATCCTGAAGTGCCTGAGATGATATTTACGATTGTAATAACGCTCTACGATTTGTTTTTGATCTGCCATCTGTATCAGTGTTGCTTCTCTCCGTGGTTCGAGCAGGTCCAGATTGGTCCTCAATTCGTCGTTGTTTTCTTCCTCCGTGGCTGTTGTAAGCCTTAAGCTTGGTTCGCCAATCTCTACAGGTATTAAGGCTTCTGAGCCATAGACAAGCACGAACGGAGTTTCTCCCGTGGTTGTTTTTTAAGTTGTTCTGTATGCCCATAGTACCGCTGGTAACTCATCAGGCTAGTTTCCTTTGGCTCTATCTAGCCGCTTATTTAGATTGTTGATGATGACTTTATTCGTTGACTCAGTATGACCGTTAGCCACGGGATGGTATGGTGTTGAAGTGATCCGTTTAATTTGCCAACTTTCAAAGAATTCTGTGATTTGCGAGCCTATGAATTGTGGGCCATTATCGCACACGATCTCCTTTGGTATCCCAAAGCGGCATATTATGTTTTGCCATAAGAAACTTTTAACTTCCTTTTCTCGCACCTGTTTGAACACTTCTGCCTCACCCATTTTGTAAAATAGTCGTTTTGCACGAGCAAAAAATCGTACATGTCCTTTAGCTGTGGGAAGAGGTCCCACTATGTCCATCCCCCATTTCATGAAGGTCCATGGGGATATTATTGGATGCAATAATTCCGTTGCTCGATGCATGTTATTGGCAAACCTTTGGCATCTGTCGCATTTGGATACGAATTCCTCGGCCTATTCTTCCATCTTAGGCCAATAATATCCAGCTCTGATTAAGGTTTTCACTAAGGATCTCGCCCTGAGTGATTTCCACAGTGTCCTTCATGAACTTCTTTCATCACAAACTCCATTTGGTTAAGTCCGAGGCATTTTGCTAGGGGCCTTCCGAAAATTTTGCAATATAACGAGTTGCGAATGAGGCAGTACCGTGCAGCTTTGCGGCGAAGTGCTTGAGTTGTTCTTCTCTTCAGGTACGGTGCCATTCTGTAAAAAATTTAGGATTTCGTTTCTCCAATCCCAGGTTAAATTGTTGAAAGTTACCTCTTTCTATCTTGTTCAATCGCTGAATGAAATAGATGAACGACAATTGCATTGTCCTTGTTTGTTACTTCCATGACTGCTGCGAGGTTAGCTGCTTCTGTATTTTCCTCTCTAGGCATTTGTACTACCTTCCATGTTTTGAATTGTCTCATGAGCTCTCGTGCCTTTTCCAGATATTGTATCATCCGAGTCTCTCGAGCGATGTAAGTCCACTGCATCTGATTTACTACCAGTTGAGAATCGCTTTTGATCACGATTTGCTCGATTGAAATCTCTCGTGCAAGTTCTAATCCTGCAATAACAGCTTCGTACTCTGCTTCGTTGTTAGTTATAGGATAACATTTGATAGCCTGCCGTTTCTTTTCACCCATGGGTGATATTAAGACTATGCCTAAGCCGGCACCTTTTATATTGGAAGAACCATCGGTAAATAGGGTCCATAGACCCGGATTAACACCGTTGAAGATTTGTAACTCTTTTTCAACTTCAGGGAAAATGCTATTACGAAAATCAGCGACAAAATCAACTAAGATTTGAGACTTGATTGCAGTCCTAGGTCGATATATTATTTCATGCTCACTTAATTCTATGGACCACTTGGCTAATCTTCCTGATAGTTCTTGTTTATGCAGTATGTTTCTTAATAGATACGAGCTCACAACTGTGATTGGATGACATTGAAAGCATGGCCTTAATTTTCTAGATGCCATGATTAGACCAAGGCTAAATTTTCTACATGTGGATACCTTGTTTCAGCATCAAGTAATGTCTTACTTACATAATAAATACGAGATTGTTGATCTTTATTCTCCCTTACCAATACTGCACTTACAGCAATTTTCGAGACAGCAAGGTATACGTATAGTTGCTCCCCCTCCTTCGGCTTTGACAATAACGGAGGTTTTTGATAGATAAGCCTTTAGGTCTTTGAGAGCATGTTGACATTCTTCAGTCCATTCGAACGNGCAATTCTTCCCGTTAATCTTTGAACTTCTTTTTTATTTATAAGTACATCAGGTATTTCTTCTATAACTTTAATTTGATCAGGATTTACCTCTATTCCCATGTTTGATACAAGGAAACCCAAGAATTTACCTGATTCTACGCCAAAAGTGCATTTTTCTAGATTCAGCTTCATATTATACCTGCATAAAATGTCAAAGGTAATAGAGAGGTGCTGGAAATGGTTTTCCGCCCGTGTTGATTTTACCAGGATGTCATCAATGTAAACTTTCATTGTTTTTCCCAGTGTTCGTGGAACATCTTCGTCACTAGCCTTTGATATGTGGCTTCAGCATTTTTTAAGCCGAAAGACATGACTTTATAACAATAGGTTTCCCTACTTGTAATAAAGGAGGTTTTTTCCTCGTCTGAGGGATCCATTTTAATCTGATTATAACCAGAATACGCATCTAGAAAGCTTAACAATTCATGACCTGTGGTGGCATCAATCATTTGATCTATATATGGTAAGGGGAATGAATCTTTGGGGCATGCTTTATTTAAGTTAGTATAATCTACGCATACTCTCCATTTTTCGTTCTTTTTAGGTACTACCACAGTGTTAGCTAGCCAATTAGGGTACGTTACCTCTCGTATTGAA
>ML361786.1:0-37101 GCA_005239505.1 Nicotiana paniculata | reverse complement strand
TCTTTCCAAGATGTTCTTGGAACATTTTAGTCACTAACCTTTGATAGGTGGCTCCAGCGTTTTGAAAGCCAAAAGGCATGACTTTATAATAGTAAGTCCCCCTTTTTGTAATGAAGGAAGTTTTTTCCTCATATGAGGGATTCATTTTAATTTGATTATAACCAGAATATGCATCTAAAAACTCAATAATTCATGACCTGCTGTGGCATCAATCATTTGATCTATATGTGGCAATGGGAATGAATCTTTGGGGCATGCTTTATTTAAGTCAGTATAATCTACGCATACTCTCCACTTGCCATTCTTTTTAGGTACTATCACGGTGTTTGCTAGCCAGTTAGGGTACGTTACCTCTCGTATCGAACCAATCTTCAAGAGTTTCTATACCTCTTCGTCGATCACTTGGTTCTTGAATGGTCCTTGCTTTCTTTTCTTCTACTTAACAGGTATGAAGGATAGATCTTCGTTTAGTTTATGATTCATCACTTCTGATGGGATGCTTGTCATATCTGAGTGGGACCATGCAAAGCAGTCTTCGTTAGCCTTTAAATAATCAATTAACTTACCTCTTCGAGGTGGCCTAGCCTCGGGCCTATATACACTTTCTGCTCAGGCTATTTTCAGATAATGGAACAGCGACGAGCTCCTCCGTAGTTTTTTTTATGTGCTCATCTTCCTCCGGTTCACGAATGACGTCCGGTCTGGAATCTATTTCTGTGTGGTATAGTTTACCTTCCGTGGTAACTTGATTTTTCTTCTCGTAAGTATTTTCTTTCGTTCCTATTTCAGTAATAATACCTTCCGTACCTATTTGGGTAGTAGTTTTTTCCATGCTTGTTTGGGCTGTGTTACCTTCTTGGGAGATTCCCTTATCTCGTAATTCTTCCACCTTTATTTTCCTGTTGTAGTGTACCACAGAGTTTATATTTCTTGCGGTCTGATGATCTCCTTTGATTTCTGAATCCCCCATTCAGAGGGAAATTTAATTACCTGATGCAACGTGGAGGGTATCGCTTTCATGTCGTGGATCCATGGTCTTCCAATGATCAAGTTATAAGCCATGTCAGTATCAATGACTTGGAACCTGGCACTTTTGATCACCCATTCAGTATAACTGCTAAGATCAATTTCTCCTTTTGTTATAACCGTAGAGTTATCAAACCCTGATATGGCTCGTGCTTTTGGGATTACTTGATTCCCCAGTAGCCTTTGTTCCACGACTCTTAGCAAAATGATATTGACTGAACTGCCTGGATCAATCAAAACTCTTTTTACATTAGTGTCATGAATAAGTAAAGATATTACCAGAGCATCGTTGTGCGGAAGCATTAATCCGCTGGTATCTACATCATCGAATGTTATATCGTCTTCTCCACGAGCCTGTTTCCCATGTGTAATTGTGAACTTTGTGGTTATTTTGCAAATCACTCTGTTTACTTCTTCACCCCCGTGTATTACGTTAACGTTCATTTTGGAGAAGGAGGTTTTGGGGGCTCCTGCTTGTTCCTCATATATGTCTGTTTACCTTTATCACTAAACAATTCTGTTAAATACCCCTGTTTTAACAAATTTTCTACTTCACCTTGTAAAAATCTCCAATCTGCGATTTTGTGCCCATGATCGTTGTAAAATTCACACCAGTGATCTGGGTTTCTTCTACTTGGATTTGACCGCATCTCTTTGGGCCACTTAACCCTGTCTCCCATGTTCCTCAATATTGAGACAAGTTCAGTAGTACTTAAATTAAAGGTATGATCCCCAATTTGAGTACTACCTCTAGGTCGTTTATCTCGATCTTTTCTGGATCTAGACGAGGATGAGACTACGTCTCTTCCTTGTGGTCTATATTCTGACCTAGTGTTTTCGAACCTGGGGAGGATATCGCATCCCGAGGGTCCTAAGTAAGGATCGTACCGGTTTTTACCTGATCTTCTATCTGATTCAGGACGTCTGGATCTGGAATGATCTTCATCTCTCGAACGAGCAATGATATCTTCTTCTATTCTGAGTTTAGTACTATACATGTTATATACATCGTTCCATGTTGTAGCGGGGGATTCTCTTAGACTCTCCTTAAGTCGTCTCGTGGCGTCTGAGCTTTTATCGTTCAGGTTGCTTGCAAATGCCATGGCTACCCAATTATCAGGCACCCTGGGTAACTGCATTCTTTCCCGTTGAAACTTGTCTACAAACTCACAGAGTAGTTCCGTGTCTCCTTGTTTTATTTTGAATATGTCTTCCATTCTCTTCTCAACTTTTTATGCACCAGAGTGTGATTTTATAAACTAATCTGCAAGCTCAGCAAAAGAGTCAATAGAATTTTCAGGAAGAAGAGAATACCATGTTAGGTCTCCTTTGGTATGTGTTTCCCCAATTTTTTTGACAAGGACTGATTCAATCTCTTGTTTCATTAAGTCGTTGCCTTTTACCCCTAGTAGTGAAAGCAGTCACATGGTCGCGTAGGTCAGTTGTTCCATCATTTTTGGGAACGTCAAGCATTTTAAACTTCTTGGGTATAGGCAAGGGTGCCGCACTTGGCTTCCAAGGTTGTTGAGAATATCTATCAACATCGATGCCTTTGATTATAGGTGGTACTCCAGGAATTTGTTCGATGCGATCGTTCTGCTCCTTCATCTGTTTCTGCATGGTTAGCTGTAAATTTTGTAATTATGAGTTATTAGATATACCTGGTCTCGTTTCGAGAGATTCATTAGGAGTATCTCCTCTTCCTGAGTTTGCCAACCCAGATTGAGGATTTTCCATGGTGATGGTGTTATTGGGGGGTGGCGTCGGCGGTGTAGGTAACGCTGCCGGTAATCCTCTCGCAAATTCTTGCAAAGCTTGGCTCACATACTCTGCAATCATTTGCTTTACACGATCTTGTTCCACAATTTGATAATTATCACCATTGTTGTTATTGGATCTTTCTGGGGATTGTTCCCTCGAACCACGTGGGTTTCCTGAAGGCGATGGAACTGGGGTTCCACTCCTTTGCTGGTTGTTGTCGTTGGGGTTTGACATAATTTAGAGGATATTAGTTGAAAAGTAAACAAAGATTATCAGATTCCTAGTAACGGAACCAATTTGTTTAATCAAAGAATTAGACTCTTTGACTAAAGCTTATTTTTAAATGAATACGGGTTACTGATAATAAAGGTAATGGAGAAAAATGAATAATAGACAATATTACAAAAATGTAGAAAATCGAAGTTGAATGTATTCGAGAATCAGATGCCTTTACAAGCAGTATTCCCCTCCCTTATATAGGATATTCTTATAATGTACGACTCTTGCTATGATTACTCATTAATGACTAATTATGACATTAATTAGGCGTTACAAAGGATAACAGTAATTGTGATTCGGTTACATAATGTTCGAGTAATTAATTGTGGGCCCTTGAATCTGCCCGTAGCTTTGTCTAGATTCATTTTGACCGTGCCTCTCTCTCGTTTTGATCAAGTTGAGTTTCCCGTGGCTGATAAGTTCGTGGGTTTACTGAACCGTGCCTCTTTGTACCGTACCTCTTCAAAGAATCTCATACAGCTGTCGCGTTTTCTTGTGTCCACATAACTGGCTGAGTTGTCAAAAGTTGGATTACATGTGAAACTCTTTTTCACCAATATAGATGTAGGCCTAAACTACCTGGACATTTGCATAACTAATAGCTACGTACGGACTCTCATCACCTAGTGCGTACGTAGCCCCCACATACAGTCACATATCAATTAAATTCACCTATGCGGAAATTCCCTCTTTCAAGGTTAGAAAAGAGACTTACCTTGTCCCAAAGCTTACTTCCAAACTCAAGAATGTGCTCAAACCCTCAAATCGGAGCCAAACAACCCAAAACCATTCAAATGGGGTAAAAACTAGTCAATATGTGCTCAAGAGTTCATATTCTACCTATTTCCCAACCCTAAATGCAAGGTTTCTAAAATTCATCCCCGGGTCCACGTGCCCGGATTCCAAAATTTTATTCAAGAAGTCGTTACCCATGACTTAAGGAACACAAATATATGATTTTTACTAAGTTCCATAACCATTTTCGTGGTAAAACTCTATTTTTATCAAAAACCTAGGTTTTCATCTAAACCCTTGATTTTTCACTATTTTTTGCATGTTAATCTACCCACAATCTATGTATTTAACTCGTGTTGTATAGAAATTACTTACCTCAAAGTTCTAGGTGAAAGCCTCCTTCCAAAAGCTCTAAAAATTGCCGAAGAGTTGAAGTGAAATGAAATAAATGGCCTAAGTCCCGCTTAAAAGAGTTGTGCACAGGTCTCTGATGTCGCATTTGCGACATCTGGTTCGCAAATGCGAAGGTCGCAATTGCGACAAACGCATCGCAAATGCGAACCTATGCTCCCTCTGCATGGGTCGCAAATGCGACAAAAGGGTCGCAAATGCGATCTCTGCTGGGTTTGCAAATGCGAACAAAATGTCGCAAATGCGATCACCGCCCAGCCCAGGCTTCTTAGGAGTTTGCAAATGCGAACAAATCCTCCCATTTGCGAGACCTGCTACAGCTGCAAAGAGACACCAGAAAACTGGAGTGTTTCCACTACTAACACACGTCTGAAACTCACCCGAGCCCTCGGGGCTACACACCGAATACTCACACAAGTCTAACAACACTATACAAACTTGCTCGCGCGATCAGAATACCGAATTAACATCAAAAACTAAGAATCACACCCTAAAACCAATTGAATCCAACTTATGAACTTCAAGTTCTTAAGTCTACTTCCAACGTGCCGAAACGTACTTATGCTACTCGAAATGATACAAAATTTTGCGTGCAAGTATTAAATGAAATTATGGAACTACTTCCGATTTTAGAATTCCATTTGGACCTCGATATCACCAAAACGCATTCCAAATCAAATTTATAGAACTTCTAAAACCTCCAAGTTATTTGATCAATTTGGTTACGTCATCCGAACTTTTACCCATTAAGTTATTTGATCCTTCTACCCATGATTCGTAATTGGCATAAGATTTCTTTCGCAATTTACTACATATAAGCCTTAGTGAAATCAGTATCAATCTGCTCCTTTTAAAACAACTGAGTTCAAAACTCTCTTTTACTCCTAGCTTTCAATTAACCTTGTCTCGTTTCTTAAAGTTATTAATCCTTTTCTTAAGAAGAATTTAAAGAGATCATAATATTTTACAAATATGAAATCTGAAATACTAGCATTTTTAAAAGAAGTTATTTTAGCCAAGCTAGTCCAATCATAAATGTTTTTGGACTTCTGCTCAATTTTCGTTAGTTTAATTAGATTTTTAGAACTTCATATTTGTATTTTTTTTATAAAAAAGATTTTTTTTAATCAATTAACCAAAGTTTGGCGGTTAACCATTTTAACGGATCTTAAAAAGTACCTTATCCCTTCCTTTTGAGATAATTAGAAACCTTACCTAGAATTTCTAAGGTTAATCAGATCATAACGCAGAGTTAACTTTAGCATTGTTTAATAAGTAGGTGTCCTAATTCACCTTAGAATTAATTAGATGGCGACTCCTTTAATTAATTAAACCTCGGATTTTTAATAGGTTATACTCTGATTTGACCCGTAAAATGGGATATAACAACATTCTGTCTGTTGTTGTAGTAGTGTTCTGCCTGTTATTTTTGGGACATCATCCTTATGTAGGCTATATCTCTCCGTTCTTCGGATTCGTCGAGGTCCTGCCATCTACTTTCGTTGTTCCTCAACCCGCTCTCATGAAAGTATCTCAAACTTGACTCTCCGACCTCGACTGGCACTACTGCATCGATCCATAGACTAATGAGTAGGGTGTCTCCTGTGCTCGTTTTTGGTGTTGTGCGGTATGCCCACAACACTTCTGGCAGTAGTTCTGGCCATAGTCCCTTGGCGTTCTCGATCTTTTTCTTCATGATGTTCAGTATTGATTTTTTAGAGGACTCCGCTTGCCCATAAACCGCAGGATGGTATGGGGTGGAGAGTATTGTTTTGATATGCCACTTCTCGAAGAACTCGGCGACCTTTTTCCCGGTGAATTGGGGTCCATTGTTACAACTGATCTCTTTGGGGAGGCCGAAGCGGCACACAATATTTTTCCATATAAAGGTGATCACTTCTTGTTCGTGTATCGGGGCGAATTCTCCTGCTTCTACCCATTACAAAAATAGTCAGTTAAAACCAAAAACAATCGTACGTTACCTTACCCCGCAGGGAGGGGGCGACGATGTCCATCCCCCACTTGATGGAAGATCGAGGTGAGGTGACCAAGTGGAGGTGCTCGCCCGCTTGGTGGATCATATGAGCATATTTTTGGCATTTCTCACATTTTCTCACGAAGTCAACAGCTTCTTTTTTCATGGTGGGCCAGTAGTATCCTACTTGTATGAGACATCTGACCAGAGCCCGATTGCCGGAATGAGATCTGCAGTGGCCTTCGTGGACTTCTTCTAGAACGCATTGTGTCTGATTTGGGCCTAAGCATTTTGCTAGGGGACCGCCATACGTCCATTTGTATAGGTCGTTGTCTATGACGTTGTACCTGGACGCTTGCATTCGAAGCTTATTGGATTCTTTTTTATCATCTGGGAGCACGCCGTCCTGCAAGTATGTAACAATACGGTTACGCCAGTCCCAAATTAGGTTTATAGTCCTTACCTCGATTTGATCGGTCGATGAGTGGAGAAAGGTGACCACCTTTCCTTCTCCGGTTATGCTTTTAGTGTCTGTCGCTAGTTTGGCGAGGCTGTCTGCTTCGATATTTTGTGCTCGAGGGATCTGGTCGAGCTAGCATTCACCAAATTCGATCAACAGCTTGCAGATCTCGACCTGATACTTTTGTAACCTTTGCTCTTTGAACTGGAAAGTCCCTGTGACTTGGTTGACGACGAGTTTAGAGTCGTAGCGTAGGACGAATCGCCTCGCTCCATATTTGGGTGCCAGCCTCAATCCTGTAATCACGACCTCATACTCGGCCTCATTGTTAGTCATATCCAGGCATCTAAAGGACGGGCGAATTACTTCACCTGTCGAGACCTTGAGTACGAGTCCCAGTCCGGACCCTGATGCATTAGAGGCGCCATCGGTGTACAAAATCCATAGATCCTGTATTTGAGGAGAGGTGTTGGCAGCTTCTCTTTCGACTTCATGCATTATTTTTGCACTGAAGTCGGCGACTGAGTGGGCAAGTGCGTGCGACTTTTTCTATCACGACCCAAAATTCGTTAAAAATCGTTATGGCGCCGGACACCACTGTCAGGCAAGCCAACACCAAGAAGTTGATCGAATTCTCATTTTAGTAGTTTTGAAATCATTTCTTTTCATTACATTAAATAGAAAATAATGAACTCCCAGTGAGTAACAAAATGTCTTTAACAAATTCAAATAATGAATAAATCCCATAGTCATCCCAGAACCCTGTGTCATAAGTGCATGAGCAATTTTTAGAAAATAAGATGTAATACAATAATCTGTCCGGAATATAACTGGACAGTAGAGGAAGTACAATACAATACTCTGAAGGAGACTTTACTGGTTGCGGTCGTCTCGAGAGGTGCAGCTCACCTAAGTCTCTGTATCACCCATGTCGCTGCTCCGAGTGGGCCACTAGACATATATGTGCATGTGCAACAAAATGCACGGCAAGTGTAGTATGAGTACAAAAAAAACAACGTATACCCAGTAAGTATCCCGCCTAACCTCGAAGAGGTAGTAACGAGAGGTCGACTTCGACGCTTACTAGAGGTCAAATTAATATAATTAAATGTGACGCTAAACATGGATGTCATAATTAAATAACGATTAACAAAAGAAAGGGGAAACTTCTTTCATAGTTAATATTTCAGTTTCCGTCATTTCAATTGACAACTTATATCTCAAGGCAATTAAACAGTTCAAATCACAGTAAGTACCCAGCAAATATCATGCGCAAGAAATGCCGAGGTCATATGACCTGGTCCAACATAAATGTAAATTGTGCACTGTCGGAGGGTCGAACGGCAACCATAGATGCATCTATTACCCCGCTCGCGAATCATATGTGCGACGCGATCAATTATAGATAATAGAGTTACCCCACTCGCGAATCATACGTGCGACGCGGTCAATTATAAATAATAGAGTTACCCCGCTCGCGAATCATACATGCGACTCAGGTACTCATAGATACACACATTCAAACAATCAATCCATACTTTATCAGGAAACACTTATCCAAGGGAAAGTCAATTCTCTTTTCACGATTCATAAATATAAAGTTTAACTTATTTAGAAATTCATTTACTAATTTGATGTGACTTAAGCAACTTAAATTTTCAATAAGGTTACAAATAATTCAAGTATAGCATGCTTTCGGGTCCTAGACTACCCGGACTTAAGTACAGTAGTAGATACGCACAGACTCTCGTTACCTCGTGCGTACGTAGCCCCCACAAATAGTAGCACGTAATCAATTATTTCACCTATGGGGACAAATTCCCTCTTATAATGTTAGAAAGGAGACTTACCTCGCTCCGAAGTTCCATAACCGACATTCCACGCCCTTCCGATGACTCAAATCAATGCACAACGCTCCAAAACTAGACAATAATTATGCAAACCCATTAACATATACTCAATTACTCATTATAACCGAATTTATAACAACTCCTAACCCCGATCGAAAAGCTGATAAAATCACCCTCGGACCCACGTGCCCAGATTTTAAAATTTTTCGAAGATAAACTTTATCCATAATCTCACAAACTCAAATATATAATTTATTCCCAATTCCATGCCCAAATTCGTGGCCAAAATCTAGAAATATAAATTTCTAGGTTTTCTACCAAAACCCCAAGTTTTCACTAATTTTCCATGTTCAAATCCATAAATAATCATGTGTTTAACTCAAAACTAGCATAAACTACTTACCTCAAGCTTGGTGGTGAAAACTGGCACTCCCAAGTTGCCCCAAATCGGCTCCCATGGAGGAAAAATGGTGAAAATGAGCCAACCCTCACTTTTAAAAGAACACACTGCGCAGCCCACATCTCGCACCTGCGGCCCCGCTTCTGCAGCGCATATGCCGCTTCTGCGGTCCCAGGCTCAGGTACAACAGACCTCTTCTGCGGTCTCCTACAGCGCAGATGCGCACCCGCATCTGCGGGTAAACTTCTGCATCTGTGGTCACTGCTTTTCTTTGCCCAAGCCGCACCTGCAACTATTGGTTCGCATCCGCGAACTCGCACCTACGGCCCTTTTTGCGCAGGTGCGATCGCACCAGATATCAGTTGCTTCAACCCTTCCCCAAATTCCATTCCTGATCTGTTAACCACCCGGAATCAACCCGAGGCTCCCGGGGCCCTGTCCAATCACATCAACCAGTTCCAAAATATAATACGGACCTGCTCGAGGCTTCAAATCCCATCAAACAACGCCAAAACCACGAATCACGCCCCAATCCGAACTTGATGAACTTTAGAACTTCGGACTTCTTCATTAGATGTCGAAACCAATCAAATCATGTCCGATTGACCTCAAATTTTGCACACAAGTCATATTCAATATTACGGACCTACTCAAACTTCCAAAATCGGAATCCGACCCCGATATTAAAACTCCACTTTCGGTCAAACCTCTCAAAAACCTTCAAATTTCTAACTTTAACCAAATGATTTCAAGATGACCTACGGACCTCCAAATTTACTTCCGATCGTGCCCCCAATACCAAAATCGCCATACGGAGCTATTACCAAACTCAGAATCCCAAACGGATGTCCATAGCACTGAAATGCACTTCAACCCAAACTTATGAAATTCTTCCAAAGGCTAACTTCCACAATACGCGCCAAAACGCTCTCGGGTCATCCAAAACCCGATCCGGACATACGCCCAAGTCCAAAATCATCATACGAACATGTTGGAACCTTCAAATCCCGATTCTGAAGCTGTTTACTCAAAGATTCATCCTTAGTCGATTCTTCCAACTTAAAGCTTCCGAAACGAGAGTTTTCTTTACAAATCAACTCCAAAACTCGCGGAATTCAATTCCGACCATACGTACAAGTCATAATACCTGAAATGAAGTTGCTCATGGACTTAAACTGCTGAACGATGCACTAAATCTCAAAATGACCAGTCGGGTCGTTACATTATCGTTGTTCGCGGTTGATATGT
Source organism: Nicotiana paniculata (assembly GCA_005239505.1). Lineage (NCBI taxonomy): Eukaryota > Viridiplantae > Streptophyta > Magnoliopsida > Solanales > Solanaceae > Nicotiana > Nicotiana paniculata. The sequence goes on along the minus strand of ML361786.1, from coordinate 26,956 downwards.
GATATCATGTTCGCTTAATTCTGTGGCCCATTTGGAAAATCTACCCGATAGTTCAGGCTTATGCAAAATGCTTATCAAGAGACAAGTCGTGACTATCGAGTTGGGGTGGCACTGGAAGTAGGGTATAAGCTTTCATGAAGCTATGACCAAGGCCAGGGCCGATTTTTCTGAGGTGGGGGTACCTCGTCTCGACTGTTTAACCAAAGAATTAGATCCTTTGACCAAAGTTATTTTTAGGATGAACACGGGTTCCTGATAACCTAGGCAAGACTGATTATTATAAGTAATTAAAATAAAGAAAAATTAATGAGATGCACGAAAAGTAAAGTGTATTGCAATAGTAGTTCGGATGTCCTTTACAGGTTATATGTTACTCTCTTATATAGGGAATTTCCTAATATAATGTCTTCCCTTTTCAGTGATTGAGCATTAATGACTAATTATGACATTAATGTAACGTTACAATGAGCAACCGTAACTGTTGCGAGAATGTTGTATAACAAGTGGATCACTAATTTGAAAATCTCTGGATCTGCCCTTTATTCCGCCCAGATTTGACCGTGTCTTTTCATCTTCTCAATCAATTTGAGACTTTCGTAGCTAATCAACCCGTGGGTGTGATTTGCCGTGCCTCTTTGCCACATACCTCTTCATAGAATCCCGTCTAGCTGCGTGTCTTCGTTGCTCCACGTAGACTGCTGAGTCATCAAGATTTATTACACGTGTGAAGATCTTTTTTACCAATACAGATAATCCCCCCACTTACCATATATTTATCAATTAATATTTGGTAAGTGGATACACATTTATGGCGGGAATATTTTGCCGCCGCTTCACTCGAATCATTGCATCTTTTTCAGTATGTAAGCGTCGCTTGTCATTTCCATTTAATGCTTATGCCACGTGGCATTCCCGGGTTGGTTATGTAATTGTTTAGTGCCTTTTAGGCTTTTTTGCAGCTGCATCAGTCACGAAGTGACACCTTCAATTATGGCTTTCACATCATTGCTTTTTTCATTTTTGAAGGTTGTCTTCGAGTATAAATACTCATTTTTCTTTTCTTTCACGAAAAACTTCTAACTTTCAAACTTTATTTGTAAACAACTTTTTCCTTGTCTTTGTCGATATGTCTTCTTCAAACCAATCTAATAGAGTCATAAACGTAGATGATTTGACTCTCTCTTCTGCTCCAACACGGAGTAGGAGAGGCGGCAGGTTGAGGAGTTTAGGTTCTACTCCTTCAAGGGGTTCTTCCTCTTCTCAAATTACTTCTTCTCCTTCTTCTAGGTCTTTAACTTCTCCGAGGGCTAGGGCTTCTAGATCTTCGTCCAAAGGTAGAGAACGTCACGAACCTTTGCGCGAATCGAGGGTCGATGAAATAGTACCTGCGGAGTTCACCTTTTCTAGGGATAGTCAGGACCTTAGAGATCAAGTTTCTTCATTTTCGTCTCTTAGTAGTGTTGACAAGTACCCTACCCAACTCACTGAAGATTTAATTCCTCTTATACGCAGAGACTGTTATTGGAGTTCCGATTTTCCTGTAATCGTTCCAAACAGTAATCAAAGAATAACGTCTTACAAGACGGGGCATTCTTTTGTTTATACCTATCCCTTTACATTAGGGTTCAAGCCTCCCATCGACCCAGTAATCATCGAGTTCTGTCGACTTTTCAAAATTTTCTTGGGACAAGTCGGTCCTCTTGTATGGCGAGCCGTTGCATGTCTTAGATATTTGGCTATCTTAGCTTCGATCCCCTTTACTTTTCATCATCTTATTCACCTCTATTTCCCAATGTTGTTCCGTCAGGGAATTTTTACCCTAGCTGCTAGGAGTAAAAGGGTGTTAGTGACTTTTGAAGATGATAAGGATCGAGGTTGGTTTCTTCGGTATGTTGTTGTTCCTACTGCTGGTTTAGTAGATGAAGAGAATATTCCCTTCCCTGAGAAGTGAAATTTTGCTCGTGAGTACATTTTTGCTCACATTCCTTGCTTTTTTCTTTAGATATCTTATCAATACTGTAGTTGTTTCTTCTTTTTGCAGCAATCATGGGAACCGTCGAGAATGTCTCCGGTTTCAGATATTGGGTAGAAAAGCTTTTGTTAATCGCTCCATTGGAAAAACATTCATGGAAGTACCTCTCTGAGAGGTTTGGTTGGAGAGTTAAGACTCGTGGTGAGTGAAGTTTTTGTTTGTACTTGTTTATTCCTTTGAGCATTATGTAACCCTTTCCTTTTGGTAGGGTTTCCTGCTCGTGGAGTTTCTGCATCAGCGTCTATTCCCAAGTTATCCCTGGCTCGGGCCTAGGAGATCATTTCAGGCTCTTCTTCTTCAAATAGAAAAGCAAGTGGGTCAAGGACCTCGGGAGAAGAGGAGGAAAAGGAGGGCACTTTGTTCCATAGGTCACGCAGAAGGAAGGTGGTCTCAGACAACGAGTCTACACCTGTCATTGTGCCTTCCATGCCTTAAGTTGGACTTTCTGCCTCCGAGGATGCTACTCCCTCTCCCGTGCGTGAATTTGTTGTCCATTTGTTTCGTGAAGGCTTTGGTCCTGTTGCTAATGAAGCTCCCTTGGTTGTTTTCTCTCCTTCTCTTAGAGAACTCCCTTCAACTATTTCAGTTATTTCTCCTGCTCCCATGGCTATTCCTGCTCCTGTCGTTGCTCCCTTTCCTGTGGCTTTTTCGGCCCCTCAGACTTCTTCGCCCGTGGCTCCTGCATCTTTACCTGCTTCCATGCCTTCTGTTAAAGAAGTAGGGTCTTCCAGCAGGGAGATGAGGCAGGTGATGATAGAAGTTCCAACGAAGGGTAGTCTGTTTAAAAAGTCTAGCCAGCCTGATGTGTGGTTGAAATCGATGATAGGCCTGACAGAGAGAGCTAAGTTGGACAGCTACAGTTCCCTCACGCGGGCTAATGAAATCGTGCATACTTCTTTAAAGGTAATATGCATTTTCTTGTGTTCATTCTTGTACATGTATTTACCATATCTAATTGGGTTTTTTTTGCAGATCAATCTTATAGGCACGGAGCTTATGAAGAGGGTTTCTAATACGGAGCAGGAAGTGAAAGAATGGCGCGCGGAAGCAGATAACTGGAAGGAACAGTATGAAAGCTTAAGGCTCGACATGGAGGTTGTAGAATAAGAAAAATTTACCTTGGAGCAGCAAGTGAGGGTCATGACGGCAGAGTTGCGTGGAGAAGGCATCCTCTGATCAGGCAGACAAGGATAAGAGCGTCCTAGAGTCCTCATTCGTGGAGCAGCTGTCTTGTGCCTCTGAAGAGGTCAGGAGGTTGAAGGCTTTACTATACCAAAAGGAGGAGTATTCGGGCGAATTAGTGCAATCTCTTACTCATACCCAGGAGGATCTTCGCAACTCTTTGAAGAAAATTCAATTCCTGGAAAGGTCTTTCGCTCCTTTAAGGGCCTCTAATGATGTTGTTGTGACTGAGAGGGATGAACTAAGAGCTGAAGTTATGCTATGGGAGAAAGATTATGAAGCTCTTGAAGATAGGGCTGCTGTCGATGTTAGTTGGGTGTATATGAACTCTCGCCTCAACACATAGACTGAAATGAGTCGAGAGAGTTTTGACCTTAATGCTGAAATTGCAAAAATCAAGGAGTCCATTGAGAAGGCTCAACAAGGTCAGAATCTGTCTTCACCTGAAGGTGAGGCTCTTGCTGCTCAAGTCTCTTCGTCCCAAGCCGCTCCTGCTCCTTCTGCCAGTGAAGTCAACCCCCCTCCTGAAGAAGTTTAAGAAGTTGGTTCCTTTTTTTTTCTTTGTCTCAATTGGTGGTTACCCCCAGTCCCATCGGGGGTAAATGTGGATCTCTTTTAAGTCCCCAAATGATAACTTAGGGTCACCTCAATGTATAAAAACTTTATACGGCTAAGTATAAGTTAATACTTAGTTTTTACTTAAGTCTTTTGCATGCTTTATTTTTCGAGGTTTTGGTTTTACCTCTGAGTTTTGCATATAGAATGCTTTAGATTACTCCCACCTTTTCGTAATAGGCACGGTATTAATTAAATGTGTGCCTTTTTGTAGTAGGCATAATTTACGAAAGAGGGCCCTTTTTGATCAACACTTAATGAAGAAGACATCTCAACTTCATAAAGGTGTAATAATGCAATAGAGTGATAGGAATTTTTCACATGCTTAAGAATGTTTCTGAGGAAAGTTTTTTGTTTGAACTTTCACAACATTTTACATGTGTTTGATTATCGTCTAAAACTCATGTTGCAACTGTTTTCTTTTAACAGATTTGATATACACTTGTATTTCGTAACTGTTTTTCGTATGTAACAGTTTTTTCGAGTTAATACAAGAGAGCAACTAGTTTTCGTTCGTAACAGTTTTTATTCAAGTTGGGGTTTTCACCCGTAACTATTTTTGTCGACAACAGTTTTCAATAAGCACAAGGAAAATGCTCTTGCATCTGAAACTGTTTTATTTGATAACAGTTTTTTGAACAAGTACAAGGATTTTGATCTTTCATTCGTAACTGTTTTATTTGATAACAGTTTTCTATATGAGTACAAAGATTTCGTAATTGTTTTTAATTACAACAGTTTTGAATGAGTACAATGATGATGATCGTTTATCCATAACTGTTTTTGGTTACAACAGTCTTTCTTTTGAATAAGTACAAATATGCGCATTTCTTCCTCTTGGGTAACATTTTGCCTTTTAACATGAACATGTTCGAAGGTTTTTTGGATTAGAGGCTTTGTGTTTGAGTCTTTGGCTCTTTCGATTTTGCTCGTATCACTTGATTTCTTGGGTAGATGGATCTTCAGGCTCGAGCTTTAATTTTTTGATAGTCTTTTTGTTCTGTCTTTGCCTTTCATACTGTATAGTCCCCCAAGTGTTTGATCTTTGAAGAATGAAATCTTGAGCACTTGACTATTCCTTTCTTGTGGTCCTTTTCCTGAAAAGGAAAAACATACGGGACTCGAAGGTATATAGTTTTTAGATGAGTGACTGCTTAACCCTTTAAAACGTCCATCAGAAAGTGTAACCCTCGACCGGGAATTAGTTACTTCCTCGCGTCTTTGCAGGTCTAATATCATCATCTGGTGATGGGTTAGCTTTATGCCTATCATCTAAAAAGGTTAGTAAAATTTTAAATGTTCAAAATAAAATTGAACGTGTGATACCTGACCGGGGGGTATCAACTTCTTTTCCTTAGAAGTAGTACTTCTTCAAGTGGATGGCATTCCAACTTGTTGGTAGGATTCTTCCCGTCCATAGCTTCCAGCTCGTAGGTGCCCTTCCCAGCTATGCCACGGACTTTGTAGGGTCCTTCCCATTTTGGACTTAGCTTTCCTATGCCTGCTTCTTTCGTTGATTAAAAGACTTTTTTGAGGATGAAGTCCCCAATATTGAAGTACCTGATATGAGCTTTACGGTTGTAATATTGCTCTATGATTTGCTTTTGAGCTGCCATCCGTATTAGTGTTGCTTCTCTCCATGGTTCGAGCAGGTCCAGATTGGTCCTCAATTCGTCGTCGTTTGCTTCCTCCGTGGTTGTTGTAAACCTTATGCTTGGCTCGCCAATATCCACAGGTATTAAGGCTTCTGATCCATAGACAAGTGCGAACGGAGTTTCTCCCATGGCTGTTTTTGAAGTTGTTTTGTATGCCCATAGTACCCCTGGTAACTCATCAGGCCAGTTTCCTTTGGCTTTATCTAGCCGATTCTTTAGATTGTTGATGATGACTTTATTCGTTGACTCAACTTGACCATTAGCCACGAGGTGGTATGGCATTGAAGTGATCCGTTTGATTTGCCAGCTTTCGAAGAATTCTGTGATTTGCGAGCCTATGAATTGTGGGCCATTATCACACACGATCTCCTTTGGTATCCCAAAGCGGCATATTATGTTTCGCCATAAGAAACTTTGAACTTCCTTTTCTCGCACCTGTTTGAACGCTTCTGCCTCTACCCCTTTTGTAAAATAGTCGGTTAGCACGAGCAAAAATTGTACCTGTCCTTTAGCTGTGGGAAGAGGTCCCACTATGTCCATACCCCATTTCATGAAGGGCCATGGGGATATTATTGGATGCAATAATTCCGTTGGTCGATGCATGTAATTGGAAAACCTTTGGCACCTGTCGCATTTGGATACGAAGTTCTCGGCCTCGAATGAGTTGCGAATGAGGCAGTACCGTGCAGCTTTGCGACGAAGTGCTTGAGCTGTTTTCTTGTCTTCAGGTTCGGTGTCATTCTGCAAAAAATTTAGGATTTCGTTTCTCCAATCCTAGGTTTAATTGTTGAAAGTTACCTCATTTTTATCCTGGTCGATTGCTGAATGGAATAGATGAACGACAATTGAATTGTCTTTGTTTGTTACTTCCGTGACTACTGCGAGTTTAGCTAATGCATCTGCTTCTGCATTTTCCTCTATAGGTATTTGTACTACCTTCAATGTTTTGAATTTTCTCATGAGCTCTCATGCCTTTTCTAGATATTGTTGCATCCGAGTCTCTCGAGCGATGTAAGTCTCATGCATCTGATTTACTACCAGTTGGGAGTCGCTTTTGATTACGATTTGCTCGATTGAAAGCTCTCGTGCGAGTTCTAGTCCTGCAATAACAGCTTCGTACTCTGCTTCATTGTTAGTTATAGGATAACATTTGATAGCCAATCGTGTTTTTTCACCTGTGGGTGATATTAAGACTATGCCTAAACCGACACCTTTTATATTGGAAGAACCATCGGTAAAAAGGGTCCATAGACCCAGATTAGCACNCATTCAAAGTATGGCCTTAATTTTCTAGATGCCATGATTAGAGCTAAGGCTAACTTTTCTAGATGTGGACATCTAGTTTCAGCATCTAGTAATGTCTTGCTTACATAATAAATAGGAGATTATTTACCTTTATTCTCCCTTACCAATGCTGCACTTACAGCCAATTCCGAGACGACAAGGTAGACGTACATCCTCTCCCCCTCCTTTGGCTTTGATAGATAAGACTTTAGGTCTTTGAGAACCTGTTGACATTCTTCAGTCCATTCGAACCGATTTTGCTTTTTGAGAACTGCAAAGAATTTAAAACTTTTCTCGGAAGATTTGGAAATAAATCTTCCTAAGGCTGCAATTCTTTCCGTTAGTCTTTGAACTTCTTTTTTGTTTATAAGAACATCAGGTATTTCTTCTATAGCCTTAATTTGATCAGGATTTACCTCTATTCCCCTATTTGATACAAGGAAACCCAAGAATTTACCTGATTCTACACCAAAAGCGCATTTTTCTGGATTCAGCTTCATATTATACCTGCGTAAAATGTCAAAGGTAATAGAGAGGTGCTGGAAATGGTCTTCCGCCTGTGTTGATTTTACCATCATGTCATCGATGTAAACTTCCATCGTTTTTCCCAACATCTTGGTGACTAGCCTTTGATAGGTGGCTCCAGCGTTTTTTAAGCCAAAAGGCATGACTTTATAACAATAAGTCCCCCTGTTTGTAATAAAGGAGGTTTTTTCCTCGTCTGAGGGATCCATTTTAATCTGATTATAACCAGAATACGCATCTAGAAAGCTTAACAATTCATGAACTGCGGTGGCATCAATCATTTCATCTATATGTGGTAATGGGAATGAATCTTTGGGGCATGCTTTATTTAAGTCAGTATAATCTATGCATACTCTCCATTTGCCATTTTTTTAGGTACTACCACAGTGTTATCCAGTTAGGGTACGTTAACTCTCGTATCGAACCAATTTTCAAGATTTTCTGTACCTCTTCGTCAATCACTTGGTTCTTGAATGGTCCTTGCTTTTTTTTCTTCTGCTTAAAAGGTACGAAGGATGAATCTTCATTTAGTTTATGAGTCATCACTTCTGGTGGGATACCTGTCATATCTGAGTGGGACCACGCAAAGCAATCTACGTTAGCTTTAAATAATCAATTAACTTACCTCTTCGACCGGGGCTCAGCCTCGTGCCTATATACACTTTCTGTTCAAGTTTTTGTTCAAACAATGGAACAGCTTCGAGCTCTTCCTTAGTTGTTTTGATGTGCTCTTCTTCCTCCGGTCATGAATGACGTCCGGTCTGGAATCTACATCTGTGTGGTCCAATGCATCTTCCGTGGTGACTTGATTCACCTTCTCGTGAGTATCTTCTTTCATACCTGGTTCAGCAATAATACCTTTCGTACCTATTTGGGTAGTAATTTATTCCATGCTTGTTTGGGCGGTGTTACCTGCTTGAGAGATTCCTTTATCTTTTGATTCTTCCACCTCTACTTTTTTGTTGTAGTGTACCACGGAATTTAAATTTGTCGCGGTTTGCTGATCGCCTCTAATTTGCTGAATCCCCCATTCAGAGGGGAATTTAATCACCTGATGCAAGGTAGAGGGTATTTCTTTCATGTCGTGGATCCATGGCCTTCCTATGATTACGTTATAAGCCATGTCAGTACCGATGACTTGGAACCTGGTATTTCTTATTACTCCCTCAGCATAAGTGTTAAGTTCAATTTCCCCTTTGGTTATAACCGTAGAGTTATCAAACCCTGATATGGCTCGTGCCTTCGGGATTACTTGATTCCCCAATAGCATTTCTTCCACGACTCTTAGCAAAATAATATTGACTGAACTACCTTGATCAATCAACACTATTTTTACGTTAGTGTCATGAATAAGTAAGGATATTACCAGAGCATCGTCGTGAGGAAACATTAATCTGCCGATATCTGCACCATCGAAGGTTATATCGTCTGCTTCCAGATTTTTACGAACCTACTTTCCGTGTGTAATTGTGAACTTCGTGGTCGCTTTGCAGACCACTCTGTTTACTTCTTCACCTCCATGTATCACGTTGACGGTTCGTTTTGGAGATGGAGGTTTTGGGGGCTCCTGCATGTTCTTCATGTATGCATGTTTACCTTTTTCACTAAACAATTCTGTTAAATAGCCGTGTTTCAATAATTGTTCTACCTCACCTTGCAAAAATCTGCAATCTGCAGTTTTGTGTCCATGATCATTATGGAATTCACACTAGAGATCTGGGTTCCTCTTATTCGGTTTTGACCTCATCTCTTTGGGCCATCGAACCTTATCACCTATATTCCTTAATACTTAAATTAGTTCGGAGGTACTTACATTGAAGGTGTGATCCCCAATTCGTGCATTACCTCTAGGTCGTTCATCTCGATCCCTTATGGATCTAGATGAGGATGAGCCCGCATCTCTGCTTGGTGGTCTATAATCTGACTTGATGTTTTCGAACCTGGGACGAGTTTCACATCCCGATGGTCCCAAGTAGGATCATACCTGTTTTTACCTGATCTCTTGTCTGATTCTGAACATATGGATCTGGTATAATCTTCATCCTTCGAATGAGAAATGGTATCTTCTTCTATTCGAAGTTTAGTATTGTACCTGTTATAAACATCGTTGCTGGGAATTCTCTCAAGCTTTCCTTGAGTCTCCTCGTGGCTTCTGAGCTTTTGTCATTTAGATTACTTGCAAATTCCATGGCTGCCCAATTATCAGGCACCCTTGGTAGTTGCATTCTTTCTCGTTGAAACCTGTCTACAAATTCACGAAGTAGTTCCGTGTCTCCTTGTTTTATTTTAACGATGTCCTCCATCCTTTTCTCGACTTTTTGCGCGCCGGAGTGTGCCTTTATGAAAGAATCTGCAAGCTCAGCAAAAGAATCAATAGATTTTTCAGGGAGAAGAGAATACCAGGTTAGTGCCCCTTTGGTAAGTGTTTCTCCAAACTTTTAACTAGGACCGACTCAATTTCTTGTTTTGTTAAGTCATTGCCCTTCACCCCGGTGGTAAAAGCAGTCACATGGTCGCGTGGGTCGGTTTTACTGTCATACTTAGGAACGTCAGGCACTTTAAACTTCTTTGGAATAGGTATGGGTGTTGCGCTTGGTTTCCAAGGTTGTTGAGAATATCTATTAACGTCAATGCCTTTGATAACAGGTGGTACTCCAGGAATTTGTTCGATTCGATCGTTTTGTTCCTTCACATGTTTCTGCAAAGTTAGTAATAAAGTCTGTAATTCAGAGTTATTAGACATACCTGGTCTCTCTTCGAGAGATTCATTAGGAGTATCTCTCCTTCCTGAGTTTGCCAACCCAGATTGAGGATTTTCCACGGTGATGGTATTATTAGGGGGTGATGTCAGTGGTGCAGGTGACGCTGCTGGTAATCCCCTCGCAAATTCTTGCAAAGTCTGGCTCACATACTCTACAATCATTTGCTTTACCCGATCTTGTTCTACCGTCTGATCATTATTATCGTTGTTGTTATTGGATCTTTCCGGGGATTGTTCCCTTGAACCACGTGGGGTTCTTGAAGGTGATGGAACTGGGGTTCCATCCCTTTGCTGGTTGTTGTCGTTGGAGTTCGACATAGTTCAGAGGATATCGCTTGAAAAGGAAACAAAAATTATCAGATTCCCGGTAACGGAACCAATTTGTTTAACCAAAGAATTAGATCCTTTGACCAAAGTTATTTTTAGGATGAACACGGGTTTCTGATAACCAAGGCAAGACTGATTATTGTAAGTAATTAAAATAAAGAAAAATCAATGAGATGCACGAAAAGTAAAGTGTATTGCAATAGTAGTTCGGATGTTCTTTACAGGTTATATTTTACTCCCTTATATTGGGAATTTCCTAATATAACGTCTGCCCTTTTCAGTGATTGAGCACTAATGACTAATTATGACATTAATGTAACGCTACAATGCGCAACCGTAATTGTTGCGTGAATGTTGTGTAACGTTTGGATCACTAATTTGAAGATCTCTGAATCTGCCCTTTATTCCGCCCAGATACATTTTGACCGTGTCTCTTCATCTTCTCAATCAGGTTGAGACTTCCGTAGCTAATCAACCCGTGGGTGTGGTTTGCCGTGCCTCTTTGTCTCATACCTCTTCATAGAGTCTCGTCCAGTTGTCATGTCTTCATTGCTCCACGTAGACTGCTAAGTCATCAAGATTTATTACATGTGTGAGGCTCTTTTTTACCAATATATCGACGTCGACTAAGGTTTTGCTAATGTAATAGACGAGAGATTGCGTACCTTTATTTTCTCGAACCAGGACTGCACTCACCGCTACTTCAAATACGGCCAGGTAGACGAGGAGGCGTTCTCCGGGCTCCACTTTGGAGGGTTATATCTGAACTGAGGTATATCACTAGGAAATTGACAAAACCAACTCATGGTTTTACTATCTTTTTAATATTTTAGATCTTTGTGAAGGATCTTTTCATTTTATACTGCAAATCCTTGCAGGTTAGTTCTAAGGCAAACATTGATTCTGATGATCTGTCAAGAGGAAATACAACAGATATGCTTTGTTTACTGAACACTCAAGCAAAAAAAAAGAAAAAGACTGCAACACTTTTTTTCTTGTATTAAATTCCTAAAGCTCACCGAAAAATATTGTTTAAGGGAGTTATCTTTCCATCCAAAGGTGGATGGGGCATTAATTCCCAAAGAAACTTTTACCTAGCTATATTATATTAAAAATTTATTTATTTATATTTTCTATATTTTGTAATTTTAATAAATTTATCTAGATTTTTCTTACAAATTATATACATTACTCATTAAAAAGCTCACACCTCATTATTAGTGCATTCAATTAAGGAATTGAATGTACTATAAGCATATAGTAAGCATATAGTAATTTGTTCGTCCTATAACTTATGTCCGTCTTAGAAAATGGATAATTTTAAAAAATTTACATAAATATTATATTAACAAATTGTGTTTGAGTTATAGAAAAGAAGTTAAAAAATATTAGTTTCTGAAAATGATGATTGTTGATCTTATTTAGCTAACTCAATAAAGGAATGATAATAATATTAGTCCTCAATCTTTTTAAACAGTATATAATCTTAAGTTCATTTTATAAGATACAAATAACATCAAGAAATCTTCTTTTCTCGCAAGCAAAAATGAATTATTCTATTTCTTTTATCAATAAAAAGTACTATAGAAATTATAAACAACTAAAAAAATGATTTTTTTTTTTTTTTTTTTGGTTTGTTTGTTGAGAATTTGGCCAAATAAGCTCTATATTAGAGAAACAACGGTGGCGAACATTGTCAATTAAATTAAGTTTTATATCCAGTAGGAAAAATCATTGTATTCCTTAACTTATATTAGATTTAGACTTCGTTTAGGTTTTAGTTGTAAATTCTCTATTCCTTTTACCTTAGATTTATAAAAGGAAATATTATAGTAATTAATTTTATAGTCCTATATAGTACGTTTTACTATATAGTTAAAAAATGCTCCAAATAAAAAAGATTTAATTATTTAAATCTTAGTTGATTTCAAATCTCTAAATATTAGGCAAATAATGAAATTACAATTTCATCTAGTTTGAAATTTATTTTTAAAGGGTAAAAATGGGGAACGACATTTCGCTAAGGGCCTTCGTACTTTTAATATAGTATAGATAGATTTATGGTACAAACCGTGAAACTCACAACTGCTCGTAACAATATACAATTATCATACATTTGTAATATAATTCCTGCAACAATTATGATACATATACAATTATAATACAATGACGATACATTTCTGAAAATTGTGATACAATTATGATCTTCATTTTCTTCAAGTTTTAATCACAATTCTCCACTAAAAATCTAATATAATCGTATTAGTATTGTATCCAGTATTATAAAGTAATTAATAAGAAATCTAAATAAAGATGATAAATAGGTTTCTACTGTAATAAAGCTAGGTAAAAATCTCATTCCCAAATGCTAAAGATAAACGGGGTTAAGGGAATTTTACTCAATCAAGGTCCATATGATGTTCTTTGGAAATAGATTTATGTAGACATTGCACTACAATACTGTCATGTAGACTGAAGTATATAGAGTGGCTATATGAGGCTTTAATTGGAAACTATTAATAGAAATAGCCGGCCGAATTCATTATTTATTTTTCTTAGTTGATATATATAAATTATACAGTAATTATATATAAATGATACACATATTATACATTCACCGGTTATATTCAGTTTAAGCGTTTGGGTTAGGTTAAGTCTTCTAAAATGAATGAAGGGCAGAGGACCGAGAGGCAAAAAAACGACATATTGTAATCTGTATGGTTTTTCTGCGTTCGTTTATCATAAACATACAAGATTTTCCTATTATTGTTCGTAAAATTTTCAGAAATTAGTCCTTACATTCTTAGTGACTTAATAAAAAGGAGAAAAACAGAAACTGGAGATCAAATTGCATGTAACAAAGGAATTTGCTTTTAAAAAGGGTGAGTTCGCTGATGTAGTACATGTAACCTAATCATATCACATTCACTACGATACACATTTGCATATATTGCGCCACCCTAAACAAATTCCTTTTACTGGGCAAATTCATCCCAACATGCTGACCAAATAACAATTTATACAAGAGCTGGACTAAAACCAGCTGAGGTTTCCAAACTGGCTGCATAATCTCGAGCCCATAAATCGTAATGTATGATTTCCTCCAGCGATGGATAAGTTACCAACTCTTGTCGATGCTTAGCGCACGTTAGCTCCACAATCTTGAAAATGTCCAAGTAGCTAATTCTGAAACGAGCACAAATCCATCAGTTGTTTTCTTTAAACGATTTTGGGTCATTTACAAGACCTACAGAGTCGAACGATTAAAAAAGAACACAGAAATATAGTACTAAGAATATACTCATAGGGCCAGGGGACAATTATTTAGCAGGCTCAAAAGATACAGACATCAAATTATGTTGTAGAATGCTAGCTGTAGAAAAGACCACAATCAAAGTGGAAGGTTTAAGCACAAATTGTTTTTTTGGGAATATACGAGGTAAGTATTCAAGACAGGCAAAACCATTTTGTCCGCTTAAAATCACTTAATGATTACTGATATCACCAATTTCAGCTTTAAACTTTGGCAGGAGAAATAAATGTAAAAGAAAAAAAAAACAATAAACTGAAAACAATTAAATTTTGAAGGATTACGACCAATATTTCTAGCAGTGCCACGAGAATGACCGAAAAACACAACCACAAAATGATTAGGCAACAAATAAGTATCATCCATTTACTCTGAAGTCTGAACCACATTCACTCAGAAAGATCTCAAATATATTCTTCCAGATAGACAGCAAGGGGGAAATGAGAAGAATAGGCTACAATTTAATATTATATCGATTAACTCTAAAAGTACATTCAATGAGAAAGAATAGATAAATGCACCAAGTTCAGGGGAAACCTATGTGTTTATCACTCTATGGCTACGGCCAAACAAGAATACTTAGCTTCAACACTAATGTCAATTGTCAACTTATGCATACCAAAGGCAACCTCAGCTATTGGCAGATTTCAAAAAAGAATACATTATCTATTTATTATGGAAACTGTTAAGTGCTGAAAGACCCGACGAATATCAAGAAATTAGAACAGATGGATTAACTATTAGGGATGCGATCACCTCCGCATCCCTTGACGTTATCTAGCAACCATGTCCTTTGACAAATTAATGGAGAAACAACCCACAAAAAAAGATGTCAACGTTATAACGTAAATTTATTTGTAGATAGAGTTGCTGTGACTACCAGCAGGTGCCACAATGAATCTTGATTTGTTAGCAAACTAAATATTTGAAACATATAACGTGACCCTGTACAGAAGTCAAATGTAGTAATACATACTACATACCTCTCACTGATAAATAATTCCACAGCCTTCTCGTTTGCTGCACTTAGAACTCCAGTCATGGTACCTCCAGCGCGACCAGCAGTGTAAGCCAGCTCCATGGATGGATATTTCACATTATCAGGGGCTTTAAATGTCAATGATCCGAGCCTATACCATTACACTCATAATTACTTATACTAACTGGAAATGAAATGCCAAAATTTATTTCATATTTGAAAAATAAATAAACGAAGCTGTAAGCAAACATAGATCTCTAGAGAGCGATAAGCAAAATAAAATGCATTCACAAAGAAAGAATGGGTTTTACTTGCAAAGATCAAGGCGCGGCCAGGTAACCTCCGAACAGTAAATTCTGTCGGGCCATGATAAAGTATAAAGGATGGGCAAACGCATATCAGGCCACCCCAGCTGTGCCAATACTGATGAATCCTACAAATTACAGGAGGAAAAAGAATTCCAAAGCCGTCAATTTATGAGCATACAGCTATAAGAATATTCATCTAGATTACATAACTGATGTAATCTCAGAGCTGAAGGATCTTTACCTGTGTTTCCACCATTGAATGTATGATGGACTGGGGATGGATGACAATTTCAATATCATCATACTCAGCTCCGAAAAGGTAGTGAGCTTCAATAACTTCAAGACCCTGAGAAACAAACATACCTTTAAACCTAGGCTAACACACCGATGATTCACATATGGAATAAAAGCTGGAAATTTAAGAAACAATACTCGTGGAGAAAAGATTTAAAAACAACAGTTTAGATACCTTATTGAATAAGGTGGCAGAATCAACAGTAATCTTTTTCCCCATGTTCCAATTGGGATGCTTCAAAGCATCAGCTACTTTAACTTCTTTCAACTTCTCAACTGGCAAGTCCCTATCAGTGACAGTATAAGCAGTTTTAAGGTTAACAAGCCGTACATATGATTAAAAGAAAGGTGAAAAAATATAATGAAGTAGTGCAAAACATTTCGAATAACTGTTTCACATAAAAGAAAGGAGGACAACAGAATTTTTTTGAATATTTAGAATTGCGGATTGATATGAATGTGGCAATAGAAGGATTAAAACTGAGATGTTGTACAGCTATAAGAATTATCAGTATTCAAGATTTTACACCTGAAAGCCCCTCCAGATGCAGTTAATATAATGCGCCTAAGGGCACCCTCTGGCAACCCTTGTATGCACTGAAATGAAGAAAAACTTATTAGAATATTTCTCTCTTAGCCTTGAAGAGACCTGGGGATGGAAGTTATTTTGGAGATTAGTCAATGCAAAACAGAAGGTAGATAAGAGGTGTCTGATTATATTTACAATGATCATACTCAGTAAGTTGCGCAGAAAGATCTTAAGACAGTCTCAGCCTCATAGAACTGTACCTGGAATATAGCTGAATGTTCTGAATCTGCAGGAAGAATCTTCACCTTATGCTTGTGCGCAAGAGGAAGGACAAATGGACCACCAGCAATTAAAGTCTCTTTATTGGCCAAGGCAATGTCCTTTCCTGCTTCTATGGCAGCCACTGTAGGCTAGTGAAGCAAACAAAGACTAATAAATTTGAGCCCCATTTTCTGAATGATTCACATTTTTTCTTGACTGATTCACTAGCTTTATATCAGACAAGAGCAAAGCAGGAAGAGCAATGACTGACATTTTCCTTCATTAGCAAACTAGCATACAATGCTACTTTTAACTAAAATCATTCAAGCATGATTAATGTATGGTAGAAGAGAACTAGCTCTGTTGAAGATCTAGACTTCTCTTTCTAGGTGATTGGAGTTACATGAATTTTTGCCTACAAGGGAATAAAGGGCTAGCTGAAATTAGTATTATCTCTTAACCATGGATAGAAAGAAGGCAGTTTGCTTCATTCTGGGGTAAAATTGGAAGTCTCTCCATACTGCCATTATACAACCCAAAAAGCAACTTCGAGAAATCTTCTACTAGTTGATTTCTAATTCTTACTTGAGTGGGGTACATCTTGTCTACTTTTTTTAATTTTCTCTCTTTCCATGGGAGCTCCCTCCAATCGCCAATCTATCTGCCCCCACCCCCCATCCCCACCCAAAAGAAAAAGGAAAACAGAAACAGGACATAAATCACATTTCACCCTCTCAGCGCTCCTCTTCAAATTTGCTTTGGCTGCGCGTAAGGATATCTTGGCAGGAGTATCACAACAATTTTGAAAAGATTCAGATAGACTAAACCTCAACCTTACCTTTAAACCTGCGCAACCAACTATTCCTGTAACTACAGTGACAGCATCAGGATGGCGGGCGACCTGAAACACATCATAGACAACAATGATCAACATATTTTTTTCAAATGTCACAAAGTAATTTTACCAATAAGTGAAACAGACTCCTAGTCACCAAAAATAAAGTAAGGGACAGTTGGACAAACCTCGATGATACCCTGCTCACCAGGTATAATCTCAGGCTTGTCTTCCATATCAGCCAGAGCATCTTTGAGTTCCTCAACCAATGACTCATTTCTAACAGCAACTAGTTTTGGTCTGAATGTTTTGACCTACTCAGATATAACATTGTTTATCGTCAAGGCAAAAGCTAAACTATACCTGATAGCCAGATAAAGAAGTCTAAGCAGAGAAGCTCGATTGTTGGGTATCCATATTGGAGAAACAATAATTCCATCACATTTGTGCAAATTGCAATCCAAAATATAAATGGGGCATGATATAAAATGAGCTTGAATAATTATCATCATTCCCTTAGGTGGGAAGCTCTTCTTCCAAAACCCAAAAACAAAATGCGAAAAAAGCACGGATTGGAAAGCATAGCCTTGACATTTGGGTTTCAACATGGTTAATGGGCTATGTCAATCAAAATGCTGCAAACACGACACGTCTAGGCTAGTATCATTCGGCAGGTAAGGAAACAGCCAGGTGGAATGAGGTGGCAGCATTTTATAGTTAAACATAACAATCATCGTTTCTTTAAACAAAAGCAGTCGCGCTATAAACTGCAGCAGACGCATAATGACCACAAAATGTTAATGCAGATACAGATAATAAAGGTGAGAGGTTGGACGCCTATACTCTATTCAGACTTGAAATTTCATAGCATTTTCTCACTTGTGTGCATTAAATGAAAACTAACCTGATCAGCAAGAAGAGTAACATTTGAACCAGCAGCTAGTGCGACAACTCTAAACTTATCCGGATTCTCAGCGACTATATCCAATGTCTGCAGATACAAATTTTATAATTGAAGCAATGAAGAACTTAAACAAAAAGACAACTGGCATTTTCTTTTGTAAAAGTAATAATTTGCATTAATTTATTGGAGAGATTCCTCAATACTATTATACGAAAAGTAGAGAATCAAAACAAAATTTTGGTTCTCTCGAATAGTAAGCAACCTATACTAACTGGAATTTCATTCACCTAAGATAATACAAAAGAAAAAGAAAGAAAAAAGAAGCAAAAGACAACTGGCATAATTGACACAGTAGCAAAAGCAGTACACCACCAATAACAAAGAACAACAGATAAAAAAGATGCAGAATGGGAATATTAGAATCTAGGTAAATATTGAATCTTTTCATCCTCTTTTAAAAAAATTAGTTAGTATTTTAGTTTACACTGTAACTACAAAGTAACTAACACATACAAAAGCGTTAAGAAATTCTACTAGTGCTTCAGTCCAACCTCAAAGCTAGAACTAATCAAGACTCAAAAAGACAACACTTATTTCCTAAGTATTTATTACTGAATACTTATCATTTCAAAATTCACAAACCTGAGTTCCGATAGAGCCAGTGGACCCAACAATTGAGATAGGCTTTGGGCCATCCCAACTTTTCCGGGCCTCAGCAACAGCTCTTCCAGGCCAGGCAGGAGGAGGTGCCTGTACTGAACACTGAACCCTCTTACCAGAAATCCCACGGCACTCCTTTCTTTTGATAGCCACTGTACCTAAAACACAAAATCAATGGAAATATTTATTAGCAGAGTTAGCCACAAAATCAAGTCCAAGAAACCCATTTGGGTAGGTAGAAATAGAGAACCATGGAACTTGAGGTGGTTAAGATTGTAGCTGGATTTGGAGCTGTCCAAGAAAGAGATGGTCTTAATTTCAGCAGGGGACAGCAAATTCAGCGCCATTTCAATTACTTCACTATTGATTGCTCCCACAGCTAGAGTAAGGAAAGAAATTCAGCTTTTCAAGATATGCAAAAGCAAATTTACAACAAACCAAAGTGCAATCTTTGGCAATAAAAGTTAGCGACAGCCGTTGAGAGAGAGAGAGAGAGGGAGGTACTGTGTGTCTCGTTCTGGCTATAGTTTGTTCGTTTGTGGATTAATATGTGGCTCGCGTGAACGATGCTCACTGCAGCGTACCTGTCTTATAGTACAAAGTACAAACATTATTTGCTCTTGTTTTAAACGTTTAACATTGAAATACTTCCGCTAACTTTCGGTACATTATAGAAATGAGTAAGACTAACGCATAATACATTAAACAATGATCTAAAACTTAGCTAGGCGTTCCATCATAGATTTTCAAATTTATTTTAAAAAATTTAATTTAGGTAAAGTTTAGTGTGAATATGAAAATATGTTTGGATATCAGTTTCCAAAATATATTTTTCAAATTTATTTTGGAAAAACATGAAACATGTCTGATACCCACAAGTTCTAAAAACTATCACAAATACCCAATAATATCATTATAAATAACGTTCATTGTATTATCGCAAATCATAGTCTTGAACATAAATAAATTTGGTACAAAATTATCATTTTTATAATGAACTACATGATAAGCTATCAGATGACCGAGAAGATGAAGCAACATTGTTACAGAATAATAAATGGTGGGCTCTTTTATAAAATACAAAAGCTTAGGGTAATTTTTAAAAATCTAATAGTGATATTTTGGCCCAAAACTAGTTATTGAGTTGGTTTTGGAATTTGGTATTTTGCCAAAGTGTAAGCAAAATTTATGGCCAAACATACGTTTGCCAAATAAAACCCAAATTTATTTTGACAAAATCTACGGTCAAACGGGTCCTTAGTTTGATGAAAGGAAAGTACAATCATATTACAATTTATTTTTAACATGTTGTATATACAATTAAATTCGTAAAATTTGTAAAGGTTATAATATATAGCAACATTGATATAGTAAAAAAAATTCATCTTTACTTTTTGGAATTAAGTTAATCTCACAATTTATTTTGCTATATCACATACAGACCTATTTATATTCTTGGTATTACTAATATTGGACCACATATTATATTATTTGTGCTAGAGGTGTACATGAGCCATGTTGATTCGATTTTTATCAAAACCAAATCAAAATAACTACTATATTAATTTAGGTTGGTTCAGTTTTGTTTGTTGTTCGGTTTTTTTTCTTTTTTTTTTCTTTTTGTTTTGTTATCTGAATATTATTTCAATCGTATTTTTGTTAGAGCTATAGATAAAGTTACGATAAGTGAATATATATTTAAAAAAATTGACAAACATATAATCTATCAAAAATTCTTACGAGAGAGTTTTGTTAGTAACACATGATAATTATTTTATTAGTTTAACAATAATCTCCTATTTGATGTGCGCTTTCAAGCTTAACCGAAATAATTAACACAAAAATTAATATGAAACCTAAACAATGATATATTCTAGTATTTAATTTTAAAAACTATCAACAAAATAGCATTTCAAATTCGAAAAAAAATATAAGAATTTAATAGATCGTAATATATGAATATGGAAGAACAAAGCGATCGATGCATTTGAATAATACTTGATAAAAAGTGATAAAACAAGTTAGAATGAGCCATTATTTTTTTAATACTACATCCCATGAGAGGATCACAAATATTTCTAGATATCTTTTACAAAAAATGTATATAAAGTTTTAAAATTATATATTTATATATCGATTTGAATTTTTTTACTAAATACCAAATTTTATTGGATTTTGAATTCGAATCAGTTTGGACACCCCTCATTTGCACTATATATTACATATTATATTATACATGCTCAAGATATTCAGTGTTAGGCGGGCGTTAAGGGAGAGAATAAGTAGTTACTATCTCCTTTCCTAATATGAACATATATATGTGGACATATTATATATAGAATCAAATCCATAAGATGCCGGCGATGGAGGGATTAAATAAAAGGGACATAAGGAAGCATGACGACGAGCTGAGAATCATTCACACATCTAATGGACTGCATAAGATATATTGTTGAAGCTATATGATTATATTCCCACACTTTATTAATTTAGACTTTTATTCTTTGGATTAATTAATTTCTCAATAAATTATGCATTTTTATGTTTATCTAAGGTACCAAGGAATTTGCCATTGTCTTCCTTCTTAGATAGTCCACGCATAATATTTATTTCATATTTGAAAGTACGATAAGATTTTTATTGGTTTTAAATGTTATCTAAAAATTGAAAATGAAAAAAAGCACCTTTCCTTAAGAAAAGATTTTCTCTTGATAAAGAGACCTAAATCAAGTAAAGAGAGCTCTTTTTGAAGATTTCTTTTCTTTAATATTATGCGGTCTACGGTCATCAACACTTTCAACTAGCATTTTAGTTTTTAATCAAAATTCAATTTATACATTTATAATATTCAAAAGTAAGATAGCTACCCCAATAGAAAATTGGTTATGTCCGATATGATCTTGCTCCACAATTCAACAAAAATCCACTTAACGGGAATATAGTTAAAAGGGAACTAAAACTTCTTACTACATAGATAACATTTCATAAAAAGTAGAAAAACCCACCACAATACAAATCTCAATATTGAAATAATGGTGTGAGCATACAAAACTTTTAAATTTAATTTCAGCCCCTTGTTGTTGAAGGAGTCAACAGTCTTATAAGTTGGTCTAAGAATTAAAAATGTTGGTCTATTTTATAGGTGTTTGGTCTTGAACGCCGTCGAAAACTTCAATTTGTTGTTTAATTAAACGTGTTGGGTGCTAAGCCCATATCGAATTTCTTCTAAAGTTATGTAACATATCATATAATATAATATGTGTGTCAAAACAGAAAGAGTAACAATTCTAAAGCATTTACTTAAACATAAAAGGAATATATATTGTTGTTCTTGTCAAAATTTCTGCTCAATTATTAGTATGCTTTGAAAAGAAAAACGGCATCAAAAGTATAAGATCGATAAGCAATGAAGAAGATTTATTGAATACGGATCTTCTTTCTGATGGTTTCGAACGAGGCATCACTAATTTTAATCATTTAACAAATTCATGTTATCCTTGTTAGTTGTTGTGCGAGCATGACTGCACGAGTCACTAATTCCAATTAACCCACTTTGGTCATCACTCGCCACAATTAAGGGAATATATGAATCGGATTGGTTCGGTTTTTATCAAAATCGAACCAAACCAATTATATCGGTTTGGATTGGTTCGGTTTTGTCGGGTTTTTTGAGTTTTCGATTTTTTTTTGTTATATGACTATTATTCCAATCATAATTTTTTAAAGTTATAGATAAAATTTGATAAGTGAATATATGTTTAGTAAATATTGAAAAAATTGACAAGCATATGATATATTAAAATATTCTAATGGCAGAATTTTTTTTAGTAATACATTATAGTTATTTTCTTAGTCGTCTAACAATAATTTTCGTTAATGTACACTTTCTAGGTTAACATTTGAGAAGATTCCAATAAAGAAAATTCAATATAAAGTCTTAAAAATATATATAAAAATTATATATTTATATGTCGGTTTGGTTCGAGTTTTTTTTACTCAATACCAAACCAAGTCAAACCAAATCTAATCGAGTTTTTTAATCGGCTTGATTTGATTTTTTGATTTAGTGCGGTTTTCCGGTTCGATCTAACCACCCCTAATCACAATCAAATGTTACACTATAGGAAGAAGAAAAACTTGATTATACAGCAAATGGAAAAATAGGAGCTTTACGTTCCAATGGTATGATTTAAAGATTAATATCATATTCGTCATTGTTACACATTAGCGAAATGAAGTGAAGTATAAAAACGACACACTTGGATTAGGAAAGCACTCAAAATAATGCCCACTTAATTGAAAATTTAGGATATTGTCCTACTCAATATAATAAGTAATGGATCACTCACTTGACACACTAGTCATTACTTTTTTCAGGTAACGCTTACTCTAAATTATCTTTACATTTATTTTAGAATATAGACAACACACACGTATGCCTCTCATTCGCTGCACAACATCATATTCTTCTCATTATCTTCCAGAAAGATAATTAAAAAATTTAAACGTATCATTTTTTTTTATTTTAAAAAAAAATAAGCGCACACGTATTTGTGCACAATGGAGCTTATCGTGGTGGTTGTTGCAAGAAATTTTTACATTCCTATACACTATATCAAATTATATTATTCACCCTATTCAAGTTTTACTATAATTACATAGTATGTACCCAATTATCATTTATGTATATTTCAAGGGAATTAATGATAATAATTAGTGTCTTAAAATCACTCTAATGTATCTTTTATTCCCCCTGTGTTTCTCTTTCCATATCACACCCCCTATGTATCTTGCACAAAAGAGCAGCAATTCCACCATTGACAACTATTAAAAAGCTTTGAAGCTTTGAATTCGAATTTCGGTTTTCAAAAACCATTATTTGTTTGAATTTGGTATTGTTGCAAAGAATTGAGAATTCTCTCTATGTCTCTCTCTATCTCTCAATCCCTAATTTCAGTAATGTAAAGCAAAGGAAAAGAAAGCAACAATTCAACCATTGACAGCTATTAAAAAGCTTTGAAGCTTTGAATTCGAATTTCGGTTTTCAAAAATCATTATTTGTTTGGATTGGATGTTGCAAACAATTGGGAATATGGTTTGGAGTTTATATCTCAATTTTGAGGGTGTTTTAGTGAAGATTAGACTTGATTTTGGCTGAATTTCAGATTGACACTCAAAGAAGAACAAGAAGAAGACGTGATATATATTATATTTACGAAATTGTAGTAAACTTGTAGAAAAATTATATTCTGTTGTTTATATATATATATATATATATATAATTTAATTATTATATGAAAGTTGAATAATATTGTATAAAAATTATATTTAAGTTATATGATATTGTAGTTGTATATAACTGAGTAGAAATAATGTATGAAAATTGTAGATAAGCTGTATAATATATAATTAGTTGTATGAAATTTGCTTTTACTATATATAAATCAGATACAAAAAATACAAAAGCCATATTATATAATTTTTTTATAAAATTTGTATTTAAGTTGTATGTTATTGTAGTTGTCACACCTCTTTTTTTTTCGCCAAGGGGATGGGATAAGGAAGTTTTTCCAATTAAAGTGACATAATCGAAATGGGATTATTTATTTTATTCAGAGTCGCCACTTGAGATAATTTATGGTGTCCCAGGTCACCGGTTTATTTTTAATCCCAAATCGAAGAAGTTTTGACTCCGTGTTAAAGTCTGCGAACCAGAAGATCGGGTAAGGAATTCTGTTAACTCGGGAGAAGGTGTTAGGCACTCCCGAATTCCGTGGTTCTAGCAGGGTCGCTTAATAATTTATACTTGGCCTAAATTGTTTAATTATTGATTTTAATACCTATGTGCATTTACATTTTAATGCTTATAATTATTCAACTATTTATATTTAAAGAATTATTTTAAGACGGGTTACGTATGTGTATACTCATTTAGTTTTGATGCGTCAAAAATCATGTCACGCGTATGTGTACATAATTCATGACATTGATTTATTTAAGAAAAATAATCAAAGTCGCGAGAACGCGTACCTTGGATTTATTTAAAATCGAGGTCATGTCATGCGAACATGTACACAGTCAAGATAGTTAATTAATTAATACGCACCTAAAACATACTAGCAATTTGTGAGTGGATATGGAATTATTGTGGATGAAATGAGTGATTTTAGCTATTATGAGTTTATTTTAAAAGATACTTAAAACTGAAGTTACAACCCAACAGTTCATGCCTATATCTTCTTACTAATTAAGATATCATTGTTAAATAAAACACTTGTTCTACTAAAACTTTTAGCATGAGAAACGATTCGCTACTTAAAAGAACATATGCAAAGATCCTATAAACTAAACAAAGTTTTAACGACATACTCGAACATGAAAGAAATCAAACGAAAAGGATTTTCATGGCAAAATATTTAGCATTCTTCATTTTTATTTTAGGATTAAAATTCAAAATTAAAAAACTTGCATTCTTAAGCACTAAGTTAAGAGAAAAGCAAAAATATTACCATACAAAGCAACAAAAATTGCTAACATAGAAAAATCGAACAAAGCATAAAAAAGAAATGAAACTTTAATATTAATAAATAAAAAAACTCCTAACAAGCCCTGGCATGAAAAATAGACACTTTATGAATTATATGTCTTTGGCACATAATCTTATTTCCTTTTTCTGTTAAAAATAATTCCTACTAAAATAACACTTGAAAGTTTTAAACTTTCGATTGCTAAGTAGTTAAAAATTGCAAACATATACTCAGATGGGAGAAACTTTTCTTTATGTAAAAGAAACTTTAATTACTACAATCTTATAAAGAAACATGTTTTATAATTCATGGCCTAATCACAAGAATGATTAGAAAAAGTTAACCCGTTTATGACTTAGTAATACTATAGCAGTATTTTGTCCAAACTTAACTGGCCAAGAAAACTATACCCAAAACTTCATACATATCTTCATCACCATTTTTAACCTTAATGCCATATGAGTTTTTGTTTATATATATATATATATATATATATATATATATATAGAGAGAGAGAGAGAGAGAGATCTTTCACTAAACAAATTCAAAGATAGTAACCATAACTCAAAGACACATGCTCACGAAGGAAAACAGTAGAAAAAAAACTAAGTTAATATGCAAAGACTCTTATATTAACAAGATTATTTCAAACCCATAATAAAGAAAACTGCTAAAGATCCCACAATAAAAGTTCTAACTGAATATATTACTAATAAATGCGATAACATATTCAACGAGAAGAACAAAGTTAACTTTCATTATTTACTTAACAATCTTTAAGAAAAATTAGTGAAAATCATTATACACTAACAAAAAATAAAAATAATCAACACTTAGGATTGTATAATGACATACCTCGTATATAATTTTTAACTTTAGCAATGCTTTCATTGTCCAAGTCCTAATTTAGTCAAAATGTAAATACAAGTAAAAATGCTTTTACATCCTAAGTATTCAAGTAACTATAACATCAGAATCAAGATTAAAAATGAACAAAGAGAGAACTTAACAATAGAAACAATGCTAAATAAGATAAACACACATTAAATATTACTAAACACACAAAGTACATACAAATTAAAAGATTGAAAAATCACAAAGATAGAGAATATACATCTTTGCAGAAGCTTTCAATAGTATAAACGAAGACCAGCAATTACAAAAAAACGGATGAAGACAGCAAAACGTAACCCGAACTCGGAACTCGGAATCGAACCTTCGACTCTTTCAAAACCAAAAAAAAAAAAATCTTGATCCTTCCTACACAATTTTACTGCTGAACAGTGATTTCCTTTTTGTATCTCTTTTCTTTTGACTTTTTTTTTCGTTTCTCTTCTTTCGTTCTTTTTTCTTTTTGCTTTCTGTTTCTTTCTTTCTTCTCTTTTTCTTTTGTTCTTTTCGTTCCCCTTCTCTTTCCTTTTTTTTTGTTTTGTCTGACCTCTTCTCTTCTTTCTTTTTGTTTTTTCTTTGTTTTCTATATATAATATTGTGTGTATATGAGATTAAATTAAGAGAATAGTTGGGATATGGAGAGTTGGGATGTAAAAGGTGGATGTGTGTGATGTGAAGAGTGGGGAGTTAGGCTAGAAAAGTAGGAATAATGGATTTAGTAAAAAATATAAATAAAAAAATCAGATTAAAAAAAAAACTTTATCTATTAAAGTTAATTTTTTTTAAAATTAAATTATAAAGATAAGAAGATTAACCAAAAATTTCTTATATTATAGAAAAATTAAATATTTACATATACTTTAAATGATACTAAGAAAGATTCTATAGCTTACTTACTAAAATTCTAAATAAAAGAAATCATATATTTTTTGTAAATTTTCATTTTCTCTTTACAAATAGAAATAAAAATATGTTCTATAAGTGTATGTATGTATGTGTATATGTATATGTGTGTATATATATATACATATATATATATATACATATACATATATATATATATATATATATATATAT